>JAJPUD010006742.1:2473-23240 GCA_023553655.1 Myrmecobius fasciatus | reverse complement strand
GGAAGGAAATGATGTAAACTGTGTCCTTGATTGTGTGTCCCCTGATTGTGGGGGGAGGGCTGGGGAGACCCCAAATCTCAAAAACCCTCCTGTTGAGATAGGAGGGACCCTACCCATGCATTCATATGCAAACTTGCAATTGAATCAGAAATCTTGGCCTAGGGCATAATCTCCACCCCTAACAGATACTGGCTCTTAATCTCCCAGCCTGAAGCCTTAGAAGGGAAAATAAAAGGATGACTGGGAACCCCAATCTTTGCTCTTTCCTATATAAGTCCACTGAGCCACTGCTTGGTGTAAATCCACCTTGGCTAATTGCTATACCAGGAAAAGCCCACTGAGTCCCTGCTCAGTGCAAACCCATCAATGTGAAGGCCCTAGCAGGCCTTTGCCCACTGACAAAATTTTGTTACTTTCAGTGAAATGTGTCTTTTTACTGTAGAGAGCTTGCCTCATTCAATAGGGATTCACAGATTCTTATGAAGCCAGAGACTGGCCAAAAGGGATCCCACATCATTCCCTCTATCATTGACCTCATCAATATGATCACTTCAAGGGGCACATTAAAATAGAGCTACAATGCAGCTACAATTTCTTGCCCAATATTAATATTGGCAAATTATTAATATTAGCAATATATATATGCATATCAATGACTTTTTTGAAACCACTGTCTATTTCCAGGTTTGATCTTTCTTTTAATATCACCTTCCTCACTACCTAGTTTGTTGGAGAAATTCTGCCTTAAGGAAGTTTATTCTATGTCACTTTTATTTCAGAGTATGAAGCTTGTATTTATTATGTTGGGTTTGTTACATGCCCTGAAGTATCTGTGTTTTGTAATTAGATTGGCATACCTATTTGTGTTTGTTAAGATTAAATATGCATAAAAAATTTATTAAAAATGCATAGCCCTAAAATTGATACCTTAAGTCACTGTAAAAGACTCCTTGAACTATACGTAAATGTATATATACACATATACAGATAATACATTAATAAAAGCATACATATATGAATACCTTCATATATATGCACACATATACATGCATTTGTGTATGTGTGTGTATATATTCACATGATTTTAATTCCTAACTCCTAAACCCAATATATCTTGTTAAGTATGAACAATCAAAATTTATATTACTTTAAACTAAACAACCATATGTAAAGAGTATGGCTCCTCATGTAGGATATGTAGAAGAAGTAGAAGGATGGAAGAAAGGAAGGAAGGAAAGAAGGAAGTAGATCCATTGTTCAACTGGAACTGGCCAGTTGAGTCCCCAGTGGGCAGCTGCTTCTCCTACTCACAGTGTTGTTCCTCCTTTATTTCTAGAAATATAGTTCTATAAAACCAAGCTTTGAATAATCCCATTGTGATTCAGATGAAGATATTAGACTACACCTTTAAACCCAAAGTAATTTGGCTCTCCCTGACCCAGCCCAAGACTCACTTGCTTATTGTTTGGATTTTGATGTCTCAGAATCTGTAAATAACAATTGTTAAATTCAGCTCAGAAACCCTGAAGGTGTTCCCCTCCCAGATAGATTCTTATTAGAATGCAAACTAGGCCATCTTTTGCCTCAGTTCTTACCTAGCCTTTAATAACAGAATGGGTTTTGCTTCAGACAGACTGAGAACTGGGAAAGATTTTAGCTTAAAAGGACCAAGATCTCCTACTGAATCTAGGGACTTCTTTCTTGCTACTATACACCAAATGACTATGGAAGAGAGTTTGAGGCTAATGATTTGGAAGATCCTTGCTTCACTTCAATCCAAATCACTTACAAGTCTCTGATGTCATCGAATCTCATTATTGAACTAATGATGACAATTCCAATCACAGAGGTCCATGTACTGTGAGTAGGCTTGTAATATTAGAATTTGGTTTTGAAGTTAGACTTGCATCAATACAGATGTTGTAATAAGTTATATTGTAGAGTTTAATATTCTTCTTTTTCATAAAGATCACTTTCCAAGATTTTTTGTTTTTGTTTTTGTTTTTTTCAAATTGTCTCCCTTGCTTACTTTCTGAGTGCATATAAATTATATTCCTTTTTGGACCTAACTCTGCTTGTCTGAAACACACAGAATGCCCTTCTAGATATAAATTTATGATTCTAAGACATGTTATTAAAGAAAAAAGCAATCATTCCAGAATAATCTGTTTTTAAATTATTTACTGATTTTCCCTTATTTCTAGTACTTGGAAAGTTGGTAGACTATTTTTGATACCAGAATTTAAGGTCTTACCTCTACCCTCAAAAATAATAATCTCATTAAATTCTGAAATGATAATAGCCAAAATTTACAATGCTATAAGTTTTGCCAAGAGTTTTACATACATTACATTGTTTTATTGACCTTCACCACAATCCTGTGAGGTAGATTCCACATATAGTATTGACTTCATTGTTTTCAGGAAATTGATGCTCAAAAAGGTTAGCCAACTTTCTCATGGTAATACAATTCATAAATGTTAGAGCCAGTATTCAAACATTTTGTTTGTTTGCTTTTTTAATATATGATCAACACTCTTGACATTTTTGTGATGAGACTTTCTTCTGGTTTGCCAAAAACTGTCTTTTTAAAATAATTTCTAAAAATATCTGAAGTAAGGTAAAATTTCAGTGCATTAAAAGCCATTTAATCCTAATATTGATTATCTTAAGTATTATGAATATGATTATGCTCAAATGAGTCAGGATTCTTTGACTCCTGAGTTTTAGAGTTCCTTTTTCTTCAGAAATTGCAGTCCACCTATAGCCACCTCAAAATATTTTCCCCTGTTGTTTGTGTGACATTTTGATTTTTCTGTGTGCAGTTTTATTATATGGGTTGCCACTATAAAATGATTTTAATAGAATGTTATTTTTAAAAGATTGCTTTTTTGTTTTTATGAGAATCTTGGAATAATTGCAATTTTGAAAAGAAATCATCTTCATCTTCCTCATCCACTTGGAACTCTACTAATTGTCCATCTATACTTGATGTTTCATGCCTATATAATAATATGTTGTTATATATAGTAATACATTATATATAATGTTGTATACAAATAGTCCTTATGAGCATTTGGAATGGACTCACTAAATCTATGCATTTCATGTTTCTTTTGAGCTAATTCAATTTTGTTTGCTCATAGAGAACAATACCTTCTCTGATGAGGACATGCCATACTTGATGGCTCTTTGCTAGTGTTTCTCATGTCCTACAATCAGTTCTAAATTTCTCAAGAAATACTGATGATGTCACTGAATTGCATTTCTGAAGCATTGTGATTATTGTATTCTTATAATATGTGAAATGTCTCTGGTCCAAAAGTGGGCAGAAATAGGGCAATAAAACTCATAGATAGATAGAAAGATAACTACACTTGTGTTTTATAATATAAAGTACATAGAATGTGTGTGTTTATATTATTTTCTCTGTGAAAGTGAGATTATATATGTATATGTAATATGTGCATATTACATATATATTATATCTATATAAATACACATGAATATGTATACATGAGGTCTTTCTGACTATAGAGCCACTCCTTTATCTGCTACACAAGCAGCTGTTTCAATTACAGATGGGTCATGACAAAGAACAAAGAAATTAAATACATAATTGAGTATAATGACAAGTTAATCAATAAGGATATATTGAGTGGATATTATTTATTATTCTATGTCCCATGGCCTGCAAATGTTCACATTTGTAGTACTTTTTTAAAGTTCAATTTTACTTAGAAAATATGAATGATATACAAATTATATCATCACCAAACAAATCCAGAATTAGGACAAAATCTTTATAAAGTCAAAGAAAAGAGATAACTTTTCTTTTTGAGATAAATGTGCAAATATATATGTATAATATTATATACATATATATTTATGAAACATATATATGTATGTATTTATCATATAAAACCACACATACATATGCTCCTCTTCACCATTCTCAAAATTAAATACCCAAGCCCTGACTTCTGCTGATACTATGTTTTAGCATCCAATTTAAGTGTCAATAGTCAGCTCAGTCAACCAGTTTTCTAAGGAAAAAAAAAAAACCCTCCAAGTTAAAGCAATGCTTCATTTGCCCAGATTATTTAGTAGAAGTGTTAATGTAGCAATCTTACGTGAAGATAGCAGTCCTAAATTTTTATTCTGTATGTTTTCCATACTTTCATGTAGTGTAAGGCCATGAAAGTAAAGAGCAAATCAAATATTTAATTACTTCCACTAATATCAGTATGAATTTTAAAAGACAGAGGAGTTCTCTTTTGCATCAGTTTAAGAAATGAATGTATTTCTTTATTCTTATGGGGAAAATGTAAGAGACATGATCAGAGGGAGATACAGGATGGAAAAAGAAATTACCTAAGAGTCTTTTCAGAATCAATTCCTTATATCATGTTTTCACTATGCTTTTTTTATTATTATTACTATCATTTTTTTTTTTTTTTTTGCTGAGACAATTGGGGTTAAGTGACTTGCTCAGGGTCACACAGCTAGAAAGTATTAAGTGTCTCAGACCAGATCTGAACTCAGGTCCTCCTGACTTCAGGGCTGGTGCTCTATCCACTGTGCCACTTAGTTGACCCCACTATGCTTTTTTGAAATACTATTTATCTGAAAATGTATTATCTATTATTTATAAAAACTTCCAAAGGATTAAAAAGGAAATTTTAAATGATTTTGGATAGTGAATATTTCAATAAAAAGAGCCTGAGCCTGAATTTTAGGGCTAGACATTTGTTTGAACCTGGAGCAGTACTTAATGGCTACTTTCTGTCTTTAATTTCATATACATCATATGTAATTTATGCTATGTTGATTTAGCTTTATAAATTTACATAAAATGTGTGAATATATTGTACATGTGCATATATATTCATGTATATGTTTATGTATAGACATACACATATAACATACACATATACACACACTGCTTAGAATTATTATTGCAGAATTTGTATGCATAGCTCTTTGTATCACACTATAAATACTAATTAAAGTAAATAAATTATTAAACTCAATGAACAGCAATGGTAAAAAAAAAAATGGAAATCGAGCTTTGGATTCAGAAAAAGCAGGAGTTTAGTTCGTATCTCCACCTTAAACTGTCTATGTGACCCTTGAGAAGTCATTTAATCTCTAGGTACTCCAGACAAGTTTTGAAAATATGTTCCAAGACAATTGCTGATCTTCACTGAAAGAAGCAATTTCTTAGTTGGGAGTAACTTATACTGAAGAAATCACATTGAAAGTCTAGCACAAATTAGTAAAGAAACATGAATAAATAAATAAAAATAGAGATAGTTGGATAGATAAATTAATGAATGGATAATAATAATAATAATAGGTAAATGAACAGAGAACAAACCAATAAACCAGCAGAACAAACAAGAAAGGAAGAGATAAAGAAGGAAGAATTGAGAAAAAAAGACAGAGAGAAAGACAGAGATTGAGAGACAGAGAAAGAGAGAGAGAGAGACATTCAGACAGAGAGAGACAGAGAGAGAGAATGAAAGAGAGGAAGAAAAAAAGAAGTATAATTTATTTGAAGATTTAAAATTTTGTTATGAAAATAAATTTCTACTCTATGGTAAGAGCATACTGACCCCTTGGAATATGACATCTTTGAAGTACAAGTCCAACCAGGATGTCAGTAAAAACCCTTTGGCATATTCTAGTGTCCATTAATGGCATTATGAGTTTTAAGTGCCTACAGACATAAGTTGAAGTACTTTGAAGAAAACTGAAAACAACTATGACCCCAAAGGATAGAAATGCTTATGGAAGAGTAGATCAAGTGATATTCATTAAAAACAAAACAAAACAGCAAACACCCCTACATATGAGGCTAGATTATCTGATGGACTGTATACTGTAAAATGATAAGGAATTGAGCTTTTGCAGAGAAGTTGTTTCGCTCTCTGTGTAAATCATAAAAGATACAACTCATAAATTCTCATTGGGGAAACCAAGGCATTCATGGAAAAATAGAACTTTACCTAGGTATGATGGTATCTATAAGATTAATGCTTTTTATAAATAAATAAATAAATAAATAAATAAATGAATGAATGAATGAATGAATGAATAAATAAAACAATAAAACAAAACAAAACAAACACAAAATATTTTTTCAAGTGGTTCCTAACAAAAAAATGGAGAAAGTTAACATATAAAATAAGTTATCCTTATATATCTAATTGTGCCTGATGAGTACTAAAGAAGTAGAATAAAAGTTCAAATCCTTTACCCGACTACCAGACCACAAGTTTGTTCTATTAAAAAGAAATGTGGATCACATATCAGAACTTTGGATATAGTTCTGTTTCTAACAAGCCCACTAGGTGACCTTGATCAAGTAACAACTAATTTACTCTTCAGTTATCTTATCTAAAAAGAGAAGGCTGGAGAAGATGGTCATAAGTACCCTTTTATGGCTATAGTTTGTGATGTCATTGTTTGCCCACAATTTATCTGTTTCAGTTTTTTTGTTTGTTTGTTTTTTGTTTTTCCTCCTAAGCAAGTATTATTTTATGGCTGCATGCACTGGGCATTTAAAATGGTTACTCTGGTTTCTTTTACCCAAAAGATTTCCATGTTTTTAAATGAGAAGTTCGTTAATGAAAATGTGACAATCTAAAATGTAATTGAAGCTGTGAATATCTTGTAACAAATGGGATAAAAGGGAAAAGTAGGACAAGTTTATATAACTATTAAATAAGACAGTTGTTATATTTTATTGCTCAATTATTGTCAACAGTTCATTGATTAGTAATAAAAAAGAAAATGGGAGCAGAGCCAACATGGCAGAGAGGACACACTTTTCTTTTTGACCTTCTTCTATGACCCTCAAACTAAATACCAAATCCAGCCTCTGAATTAGCTCTGGACTGGCAGAATCCACAAATATTGGGAGGGTAACAAATTACCAGCAAAAGTCAATTTCGAAGATCACCAGAAAATCGGCTGTTTCAATTAGGAAATAGATGGAGGCAGGCCATGTTTAAGCAGGCCAAGCACAGACACCAGTGCAGCAGCTCAGACCCCAGCCAGTGTGGGTTCCTCAGGGTGGGGCAGACTCATGTAGGGGAGAATCTGCAGCAAGGAATCTACTGCAGTGATGGCTATTCTGCCTTAGCTGCAAACCAGTAGATCATCAGAGAAGTTATCAAGCATCCAACACAAGCACAAAAGGTAAACAGTCAATCCCAATACAGCAGAATCCCATGTGACCTGGCCACACCTACCCATACCCAAAGGGAGTCAGCACTAACTCAGTTCAGCTGCTGCTACTTATAGAGAAAGCTTGGACAATCTCCATTGCCCTAAAACAGACCTCATTTTTTTTTGTTTGTTTTTAAATGAGTAAAAAAAGCAAAGAGAACTCTGACCATCGATAATTTTTATGGTGAAAGAGAAGAACAGATTTTGAATCCTGTGAAGACTAAAAGCAGATTGTTTCCAGATAAAGCCCCAAAGGGTGATAGAAATTGTGTCCCATCATACAAGGATCTCCTAGAAGAAACTATAAAGGATCTTAAAAAGAGCTGAAAGAAAAATTGTTTAAAGGAAATAAGAACTTTACAAGAGGAGTTGGAAAAGGCAAAAGAGAAATCAGAAGAAAATTCACTACAAAATAGGAAAATGAAAAAAAGCATATAACTCCTTAAAAAATAGATCTGACGAAATGGAAAAATAAAACAACTCCCTGAAAAATAGAATTTGTGAAATGGAAAAATAAAACAACCCCCTAAAAAAGAGAATTTGTGAAATGGAAAAAGAAAATAATTTCTTAAAAAACAGAATTTGTGAAATGGAAAAAGGAAATAACTCCTTAAAAACAGAATTTGTGAAACAAATTTGTTTGTGAACAAAACAACCCATTTAAAATGTAATTGAAGAAATACAAAAAGAAGTAACAAAAGTAAATGAAGAAAACAATTCACTAAAAATCAGAACTTAACAAATGAAAATGAATGACTCAATGAAACATCAAGAATCAGTCAAGCAAAACTCAAAACATGAAAAAAATAGAAAAAATTGTAAAATACATACTTGGGGAAATAACTGACCTGGAAAATAGATCTAGGAGAGACAATCTAAAGATTATTGGACTTCTGGAAAACCACAAGAGAGAAAAAAAAAAAAACAAACAAAAAAAACACATCCTAGACACTATTTTCCAGGAAATCATCAAATTGCCCAGATGTCATAGAATCAGAAGGTGAAATAGCCATTGATTTTCACTGAATACTACTGAAAGATACTCCAAAATTAAAACTCCAAGGAATGTAGTGGCTAAATTTCAGAACTATTGGACCAAAGAAAAAATATTACAAGCAACCAGAAAAAAAGAATTCAAATACCAAGGAGCCACAATAAGAATTACCCAGGACCTAGCAGCTTCCACCTTAAAGAATGGAAGTGCCTGGAATCTAATCTTCCAAAAAGCAAAGAAACCTGGAATGCAGCCAAGAATAAACTACTACATTAAGCTGAGCATTTTCTTTCAGGAAAGAAGATGGACATTTAATGAAAAAGGGGAATTCCATTTATTTCTGATGAAAAGACCAGAGCTAAATAAGCAAACAAGTTGACCTCCAAATATAAAACTCAAAAAAAGCATATAAAGGTAAAAAGAAAAAAAAATCTGGAGAACTGTATTTCTGTTATGAATGTACAGAGAGAGTGCATGAATATTCATTAGGGACATTACATTATAATGTTCTCAGTACCATGTCTGTGTCATAAAAGGTATTTGGTAGGGGTCCTATTTTTTCAAATAATTTATATAGTCTTGGAGTTAATTTGTTCTTTAAATGTTTGGTAGAATTCACATGTAAATCCATGTGGTCCTGGGGATTTTTTCTCAGGGAGTTGATTAATAGCTTGTTCTATTTCTTTTTTTCTAAAATGGGACCATTTAAGTAATTTATTTCCTTTTCTGTTAATCTGGGCAATATCTATTTTTGTAGGTATTCTTTCATTTCACTTAGGTTATCAAATTTATTGGCCTGAAGTTTGGCAAAGTAACTCCTAATTATTGCCCTAATTTTCTCCTCATTGGGGGAAAGTTCTCCCTTTAGGTTTTTGAGGCTAACAATTTGATTTTCCTCTTTCCTTTTTCTAATCACATTAACTAGAAATTTATCTATTTTGTGTCTTCATAAAACTACCTTTAGGCTTTATTTATTAATTCAATAGTTTTTCTTTCAGTTTTATTAATCTCTCCTTTTATTTTTAGAATTTCAAGTTTAATATTTGATTAGGGGTTTTTAATTAATTCTTTTTCTATTTTATGCAAGTAAGCATCTAGAGATATACAATTCCCCCTTATTACAGCTTTGGCTGCATTCCACAAATTTTAGTATGTTGTCTCATTATTTTCTTTCTCTTGGATGAAATTAGTCATTATGTCTATAATTTGTTGTTTCACCATTCATTCTTTAGGGTGAGATTATTTAATTTCCAATTGCTTTTTGGTTTATTTTCTTCCAAATGAATATTGATGCAAAAATCTTAAATACAATATTAGCAAAGAGATTTTCTTAAAACAGTCAGTAGCATCTATTTAAAACTATCAGCTAGCATCATATATAATGGTGTTAAACTGGAACCATTCCCAATAAGATCAGGGGTGAAACAAGGTTGCCCACTATCACCATTTTCCACACAAATAAATCAGATCTAAACAATCATCAAAATATAAAGTTCTCTTGGATAGGTGAAGTGAATATAATAAAGGTGACAATGTTACCTAAACTAATATATATATATTTAGTGCTATCCCAATAAAGCTCCAATGAAACTATTTTACTGACCTAGAAAAAATAACAAAAAAATTCATCTGGAAGAACAAAAAGTCAAGAATTTCAAAGGAATTAATGGAAAAAAAAAAAGTAAATGAAGGTGGCATAGCTGGACCGGTTCTAAAACTATTATAAAGCAGCAGTCATTAAAACCATTTGGTACTGGCTAAGAAACAGAGTAGTTGATAAGTAGAATAGGTTAGGTTCACAGGACAAAATAGTCAATGACAAGTCATGTAGTATTCAACAAACTCAAAGACCCCACTTTTGGGAAAAGTACTCACAATTTGACACAAACTGCTAGGAAAATTGGAAATTAATATGTAAGAAACTAGTCATTGACTCACACCTAACAATGTATACCAAGAAAAGGTCAGAATGGATTCATCATATAGACATAAAGAATGATATTATAAACAAATTAGAAGAACATAGAATAATTTGCCTCTCAGATCTATGGAGGAGGAAGGAATTTTGACCAAAGAAGAACTAGAGATCATTATTAATAACAAAATATATAATTTTGATTATATCAAATTAAAAATTTCTTGTACAAACAATACTAATGCAGACAAATTTAAAAGAGAAGGAATAAACTAGGAAAACATTTTTTACATTCAAAGGTTCTCATAAAGGCCTCATTTCTAAAATATATGGAGAATTGTCTCATATTTATAAGAATTCAAGCCATTCTCCAATCAATAAATGGTCAAAGGATATGAACAGACAATTTTCAGATGAAAACTATTTCTAATCATATGAAAAGGTGCTCCAAAACACAACTGATCAGAGCAATGCAAATAAAGACTATTCTGAGATTCGACTACACACCTTTCAGATTGGCTAAGATGACAGGAAAAGATAATGACCAATGTTGAAGGGGATGTGGGAAAACTGGGACACTGATTGTTAGTGGATCTATGAACAGATTCAATCATTCTGGAGAGCAATTTGGAACTAAGCTCAAAAAGTTATCAAACTGTGCATACCCTTTGACCCAGCAGTGTTTCTACTGGGCTTATGTCCCAAAGAGATCTTAAAGGAAGAAAAGGGACCCACATGTGCAAAAAGGTTTGTGGCAGCCCTTTTTGTAAAGGCAAGAAGCTAAAAACTGAATGGATGTCCATCAATTGGAGAATGACTGAATAAATTTTGGTATATGGATGTTATGAGATATTATTCTTCTGTAAAAAAAAAGACCAACAGGATGATTTCAGAGAGACCTGGAGAGACTTACATGAACTGATGCTAAGTGAAATGAGCAGAACCAGAAGATCCATTTACACAGCAACAACAAGATTATATGATGATCAATTCTTCAACAATGAGATATTTCCAACCAGTTGCAATTGTTCAGTGATGAAGAGAACCATCTACACCCAGAGAGAAGCCTATGGGAACTGAGTATGGACCACAACATAGCATTTTCATGCTTTCTGTTGATGTTTACTTGCATTTTGTTTTCCTTCTCAGATTTTTTTTTCTTTCTAGATATGCTATTTTTTTGTGCAGCAAGGTAACTCTTTAAATTTGTTTACATATCTTGGATTTATTATATATTTTAACATATTTAATATGTATTAGACTACCTGCCATTTAGGGGAGGGCACAGGGGAAAATTTGGAACAGAAAGTTTTGCAAGGGTCAGTGTTATAAAATTACCCATGCATGTGTCTTATAAATAAAAACCTTTAATAAAAATTAAAAATAAAAAAAAGCAAAGTTACAAAACCACTTCCCTGATCTCCCCCTCCCCTCTAATCAGGAAAACCAATAACTCTCAAAAGATTTTTCCCCTGAATCATTAACTTTGAAATAACTATTAATGTTTTGAATTTTTTATTGGATGTTTATGGGTATGATAAAAATAAAATTCACTTTGATTTTCTGTGATTAAAGCTTTTTCTAATGAATTCTCAAGAAGGAAAGAAAAACCAACTCTTCTTTCTTTTTCTAGAATTTCCATTAGGGCTTCTTCTGAGGATAGATATTTTTCTTATAATCTCTGTCAACCTTTTAGAATTTAGCTTCAGCCCTTATGTAGTTGATATGTCAGTTTATTTCCAAATGATAATTCTATATTATCTGCACAATAAGTCTGTTAAATGATTATTTTTTGAATCTTTTTTACCCCTTGGGGGGCAGGGCTTTTTTTTTCCTTTTCTTTTTCCTAGAAATAAAATACAGTTCCCAAAGACTGAGTTTTTCTTTACATCTTTGAACTCAAAAAGTCCAAATAGATTCTCAATTTGGTAACAAAGTTCAGTCATTCTTTTTCAGAATTGCTTTTTATTTTTCTTAAGATTCCCACAAAACTTGCTCTTTGAAGCAAGTCTTATTCTATTCCTTACTTTATTTCGTCTGCTCATACAAAGGAAAAACAAAACAAAAGAGAATTTTTAAAAATCCCTATCAGGTATCAGATCTCACTGCTTCTATTGTAAAAATTTTCTCTACTGTTTTTGCCATATAGCACAATTATCCACTTCACTGATTTCTTATCATTTTAAATTTCAATCAAAAGCTTATATGCTTACCATATCTCTAAATTATGCTTCACCTCTGCTATTATTTTTTTTTCTTATAATTATGCTACTTAACTCTATAGAGGGTTTCAGAATTTATTTCCATGGTATGTCTTGCTCTTAATCAAGGTTCATTGTATTAAATTGTTGTAAATAATGACTCAAGAATAATGCTCACATTTACCAGTCTCCAGAATTCTTAACCTTTCTCATAATATTTCTCATTGGAGATGATGTATAATAATGTTAAAGAGTATTGGTTCCTAGAAAGATCTCCTTCAACATCAAATACATTTGCAATGGATTTCTTTCATTCCTTTAGTCACATAATTTATTGGCATCACTAGTTTTATCCATCAGTATTTGGAATGGAAATGAAGAAATAGCAAGAGAAATGAAGAATCTCTCTTCTTTCCCCTAATCCTGAGGGGGGAAAACAAACAAACAAACAAACAAACTTTATTGTCTACATACAAGTCAAGCTTTATGACCGTGAAAGATAAAAAAAGAATATGCTTTTTGAGGTAGCTAAGTGATGCAGTGTCTACAGCATTGTCTGTGAAGTCAGAAGGATTTGTGTTCAAATCCAGCCTTGGACACTAGCCATGTGACTGCAGAAAAGTTACTCAATCCCAATTGCATCATCCACCCCCCAAAAAACTACTCAATTTTAACTCCTTATGATTAAGATTGTTAATGCCTACTATAATTACCATAACAACTATATGTGATTTTTTTTTGTTGGTTTATTTTTTTTTTTTGGTAATATATAAGGAAATTAAATTTCTTTTAGTCTTTCAAGCTGTTGTCTTTAGAAGAATGAATTGCTCTTCAAATAAAATGTAAGCATGGTGGAAGGAATCTAAAAGCAATATGTAGGAATTAAATATTTGGGAGGTGTCATGTCTATGTAATATGGAATCTTCAGGGGGGAAAAACAAAACAAAACAAAACAAAAGAACTTCTGGGGGGGGTGGAGCCAAGATGGTGGAGTGCACATGACTCTTTGTGACCTCCTCTGATCTTCTCTCAAACCAACAGCAGATTAAGCCTCTGAACTGGTTCTGGAGTCAAAGTGCCTCCAAATACTTGGAGTACAACACATTTCCAGCAAAAGTTACCTCAGAAGAGCTTTGGAGCAAGTCTGTTTCAGACAGGCAGGGGGTCCAGCGGTTTGACGAGCTCAGGCAGCAGCTTGCAGACAAGGCAGGAAGCTGGGGCTGGGACCCAACATGGCAGATTCTAAGCACCTGGGAAGTCCCTGGGAGACTCTTAGGCCACTTTGCTCTGGTTGCAGGCAGGTGCTTTGGTAGATCTGCCTTTGGTAAGAGGTGGATTGATAACCACTGAGAACAGATGACCTAGCCAGGCCAGCCCAACACTGGAAATCAACCAGCAGAACTGCCCCAAGGTACATAATAAACATTGCACTGAAAATATAGTTATTTTTAAAGTATATTTTAGGAATTGGTATGTTAAATAACATTGTGATATCTTTCAAAAGTTTTTTTTTCTGAAAATTTCTATTCTTTATAATTAATATTGCATTCCATAGCTATTTAACATCCTATGTAGCATACTCCATTTTTACATCCTATTTTATATGTTTATTTAAGAGTTGTTTTTAATGTGCAGGAACACCTGCATCTCACATTCTGGTACTTAGGGTTCTACTATGCTGTCAAGGGAGACATGATAACCTAAAATAATCAATGATTTCCTTTAATAGAACACACATGTCTAAGGTATCCTATTTGAATTTTAATGAGATTTTAATTATTTTTCTATTATACATTCATTTTGAGGTTTTTGTTTCTCTTCCCAAAGTCTCCACTAAGTGAGACATTTAGAGTTCTCTTTAACTGTGTTAACATCATTTCTAATTTATTCTTCTGATTTAAAGGAGTTCCCTGCTGCTTGTCTATTTGACTGTTTAATTGCTTCACGGACTCCCAAATTGAATTCTATAGCAATGTACTTTACTGGTGAACTAGTGAGCTTTTCAGCTTGGCTGGAAATAGAGTTTAGGACTCAGGGTAGTGATGCAAGGTTACTTTGAAAGTAAAGGTTCTCTGATATTATTCCCTGATCTGTATAGTTTAGATCATTTCCAAATTCAATTCCAAAACTGATGTATTCTTTACATGTTTTTTTTTTTGTTGTTGTTGTTGTTGTTTTTTTTACTATTGAAAAATGTTGCTACTCTTTTTAATATCTATTTATTTGTCCACTTCCATCATTTCACATTCTTAAAATTCTCTTAACTAATTCACCATGGAAATACTTGTCAGAAGATGTACAAAGAAAAGGAGAAATAAGAATGTAAGCTAGAATTAGAAAGCTTGAGGACTGAATTTTGTTCACCTTAACAAATATATATTTATCAATGTCTGTATAAGATGTATAATGAAAAACACAAAATACTAAGTAATTTGTATTTACCTTAAATACTATAAAGACCAATAATGTAAACTCTTTGCCCTGAAAGATAAAATGATTTTATTGGCATTAAAAAAAATCATGCATAATTCAGGACTTTATTGCTCTTCAAAATCCTTGTATCTTTTCTTTTCCCAAATTTCCTTAACACAGACATTGAATTCAAATGAATTTTTTATGCTGAAACAAAAAAAAAAACTGAAAAAAGGAGAAATATCACATTTCATGTTTCAATATCAAGCAATTGCTTAACTGATTTTAAAAATTTAATTCATTGAATCATTAATTAGAAGGAGAAATGTAAAAATAATGTACTAGAAAGTCTGTTCAGGAAAATGGTGAACTCCTAGAAGTATAAGCTATGTCTAGGATATATAATATTCCAGAACATGAATAGATTAATAGCAGTCTAAATGAGCATGATATATTTATAATTAATCATAAAGAAATGTATTTGTAATTACCAAAACAGAGGCTGTTCAGAAATTTCATTACAACCCCGTATTCTGAAACCATGGAGTTTCTTATCAATTGAAGGTTATGCCTGCCATCTACTGTGCATGAGTCACTTAGCTTGAAATTCCACTAGGGAGGAATTGATCTAAGTAGGTATACTGCTTCTGCTGTATTAATTGATTCCTGCATTTCTGACAAATTGAAGGATGATACTACATTTTAGGTTAGTTGATTCACAGGGAACAAAAAGCACTGGCTAAGTAACATTTCTTATAGAGATAATTTTATGAATCTGGATTGGATCATTCACTTTTTATTGTTTTATATAGTTTATTATATTTTAATTTTTATAATTAAAAAAATTTTACATAGAACTTCATATATTTATAATAGTCCAATAATTATTTGAATTTTTATCCTATTAATACTACAGCATATTATTTTTTTTATTTTTTTTTAAATTTTATTTTTATTTTATTTTTTTTTGTTTTTTTGCTGAGGCAATTGAGGTTAAGTGACTTGCCCAGGGTCACACAGCTAGGGAATGTTAAGTGTCGGAGACCAGATTTGAACCCAGGTCCTCCTGACTTCAGGGCTGGTGCTCTATCCACTATGCCACCTAGCTGCCCCTACAGCATATTATTTTACATAATACTTTTCTCATTACCAAATGGTAAGACCTATTTATAATATGATGAAAATTATCCATTTCATATAATTATTAACCTATGATGTTCAATGTCACTTGAAGTTAGCATTGATAAGCAGCAACAGTCTTGTTTCAGACAAAAATGAAAATATCTGTTAAGTTTAAACTAAGATTCTTTATCCATCACTGAAGTATATGAACCATGTGAACAATGAATAGAGCTCTGGGTCCAGAGTCAAGAAAACCTGAACTCAAATCCAGTTTCAGACACTTTGTAGATGTGTAGGGAAGACACTTAACCTATTTGCTTCATTTTCCTCATTTACAAAATGGGAATAATAATAGCATAAACCTTTCAAGACAGTTATGAAGAGCAAATGAGGTTAATATTATAAAATGCTTAGGATAGTGTGTGTTACATTATAAGTGCTTTGTAAATGTTCTTTCTGTGTCTTTGCCTATATTTGTCTCTATTTTTGTGTCTGCTGTGTCTGTCTATCTGTGTCTGTGTCTGTTATTCTTTCTTTTGCTTAGCTTATATTGTAATATATGTATAATAATATGAAAAAGATCAATGAAGAAAAATTAATTTTACCATAAGCGTCTTTTCTGTAAGACACAGAAGCAGACCGTGTCTTTTTTTTTTAACACTGGAAAATACTAATTAATCACATTTTGGGTTGAGCCTTTTTAATGTACTTTCATACAATATAAATTGATGCTCATAGCATCCCTGTGAGATTCCAAAAACTTATTGTTCATTTTATAGATAGGGACATGGTTTACAGTAACTAAAAGATTATTTATTGGCTCACATATCTTAGTGGAAAAACCTGGACAAATTGTATTTTGACTTTGAATCTAATGTCATACGTAAGTATAATACCACCTTGCCTTTATTTTCCAGGGATTAATAACTACTGAAACTCAATGTAACTCACTTTCTTCTTTATTCAGTACTGAAGTTCTAGCTTTCAAGACCAGAACCATAGCCTGGATAAGCCTCATTTTAAAAGGCCAGATTTTCTTTTTCTTGAAGGTCTTAAAGAATGTAAATACCTTAATATACTATTGTGGAAGACCCACAGAGATCTAAAATCACAGAAATTGAATGTCTCTTTTCTAACTCTGCTTGTGCAAAATTTTAAGTTTTTATACATTGGTTTGATATTGTTTATATACATTGGTTTGAAAACTTGGTATCCTAAACTTAATTCTCCCTTTTGAGCAGGAAATAGGAACTTTTTTTTTTTAAGTTTGTGAGGAAAATGCTTTTTATGATGAAAGTAACTCTTTCAAGTTGATGGTATTACATACTGCTACAACATTCTATTGAAAAGATTCTTTTAGCTACATCCTGAAACTAAGTAATAGTCACAAGATAAATGTGGGTATAATTATCTTAGGACCACCTCTAATAGGACATTAGGATCCTAATGCAATGTCATATTTGGTAAAATAAGAATATGACATAATTTACATACCATTGAGATTAGCAGAGCTGAAACTGAAAAATGTTAAACTACAAGTTGGGAAATATATATGTATAATTCCATGATTCCATTACATGACTCCAGTCATGTTCTTCAAAAGTATAAAATAAATGTGACTACAATAATTTATAAAGGGATAAATTGAAATATATTTCCCGGAAATTAATCACATAGCATCTATGTACAAAAGGTAAAGCTATTTTATCTTGGATTATATTTTATTAATGTTGTGGAATTGTCTGGATTTTTAGTAAATTCAGTACTTATAAGTATGAGAGGCATTTAGTAAATGCCAGTCTTTCTCTCTCCCCATTATAGTTTCTTGCTTTCTTTCTTGAATTGTTCACTCTCCCTTACACAGTGATGTAAGCACAAAAAATAAATGTGGTGTTTTAAAATTATCCACATAAAATTTAGGAGAACAAAATTACATATCTTTAATTAACTGACATGTCATTACTAGTTAGGGAAAGTCTGGAACTTTAAGGCCTGAGGAGCAGGGAAAACAGAGGTGAAATAGAATGAATGAAATATGACTCATTTGTCATATTGACTTTATTCATCTATTCAATGCCAAATAACTTTACAGGTGACTTTGCAAAAATATTTTGGATATTTTGTTTGAAAACTAACTTGTAGGATTGTTACATTATATTTATTTTTGGATTTATTTTTCTTATAACTAATTCTTTCATCTACAGGTATAAAATATTTATGAAATATATGCAGAAATATATGACACAAAAGCTGATATTTAAATGCTTAAGTCATCTGTGTTCTTCTTGAAACAGGTGATTCTTTTAACAGCTCTGAATAGCAATCCATCTATGGTTCCTTAAACTTTTTTTTTTCCCTTGGCTACATAATCTAGAGAGAAACTTTTCATACCATAAGTATCTTCCTTTGTTCCTGATTTTGTAGAATATTAATGTGGAGCTCAATCTATAGATTAATGGTAGTAAAGATAATTTTAAATGTTTTTCAAATTCCATATAATTGAATTTTGTGGTTAAAAACAATGACATTTATATTTTTTAAAAAGAGGAAATACTGGATAGGGAGCTTGAATTAGAGTGATGAGGACCTGAGTCTGAATTGTGCTTCAGATGCTTCCTACATGTATGACCCTGAGAAAATCATTAAAACTCAGAATATGTTTCCTTATATGTAAAATTGAGGGAAATAATAGTAACTATTTCAGAGACCTCTGAGAAAATCAATTTAGTGTTTTGAAAAATTAGGAATGTTTGTGTATATACATCTACCCACTTCCAGAGGTGGGAGTGACACATACATGTATGTGTACATATCTGAGAGGAAACATGGTGGAATCAATAGATAATTGATATTTAAGCCAAAAATACCTGATTTCATTCTCACTTCCAACATAAATTACTTACACGAACAAGGCAGACTAAGACTATTTAAGTTGCAGAGAATCTGCTTGCATGCATTCATAGAGGGAGTTACAATACCTGTATATTGCTTTTATCACTGACATCACAAATTTAGTTTCTATCTACATCTATATTTCTCACATACATTTTATACATTATTTTAAATGATATTTAAAAATTTTAAAACATATCAATTTTACCTTTTTTTCCACTGTATTCAGATAATATATTCATTCTTTCACATTCCATTAAGGCTTTTATCAAATGTGACCTACTCGTTTTATTTAGAGCTTCATATTTCATCTGATATATTCACCAAAATTTCATTCTACCAAGGAAGAGTTTTTATTATCTCATTAAGCAGATGACTTATCTGAACTTTGATAATGTGCTCTTATAGCTACATTCACCATAATAGCATTTAAACAGATCAATATCCTAACCACATAAATCTTCTTAACTATCTTAATAGAAACCCCTTTAAACAATTTCTTCTAATGCTCTAAAATATGTCTGTTAAAATAAATTGAATGTATCCTCTGAATTTTAAGACTAATTGAATAGTAATAAATCATTATTTGGAAAAATCTGTATTTGACTATCAAGATTATTAATGTTAACAAGACTTAAACAGAAATATCCACATCATATACAACAAACTAAAAGACATATTTAAAACTACAAATAACACATGCTGAGAATTTAACATTTCTATTTTACCGTACCAGGTAGTATACTAATTTTTTCCCTAGATACAAAGCAACATGAGTGACTCAAGCATGAGGGGAGATTTTGTATTTTATATAACTGTGTATACTTAAAAAAAATAAGAAAAGCTTTCCATTTCAGTTGTGAAGACTGTGTTTTAGTTATGCACATAAAGTGAAGAAAGACCAGGATCTCTGACATGAAAGATATGCACAGAGAGATAAAATAGCAATGACTGACATATAGGAGGAACTCAATAAATGCTAATTGACTGATTTAATAAGCAAAGATAGAGACAAAGAGAATTCAGAAAGCTATGAAAAAGGAAAGAAATATTGTTAAAAGATATACCAGTCAACTACCTTTTTTTTCAAGGAATCCTATATGCTTTTTAATATATGCATGGTAAATGTCCCATGGAGAAAATTGCTTTTTTATTAAACTTTTTTATTTACAAAACATAAGTGAAAATAATTTTCAACATTCACCTTTCCAAAACCTTTTATTCCAAAATGTTTCCCTTCCTTTCCATCTCCTCCCTTATGTAGCAAACAATCCAATATATGTTAAACTTGTGCAATTCTTTTAAACATTCATACAATTATCATGTAGCACAACAAAAATCAGATCCAAAATAAAAAAAAGTATGAGAAAGAAAACAAAATGCAAGCAAATAAGAATAAAAAGATGAAAATATTATATTGTGATCCACACTCAGTCCCCACAATCCTCTCTCTGGGTGCACATGGCTCTCTTCATCACAAAAGCTTTGGGACTGGCCTGAACTATTTCACTGCTGAAAAGAACCACATCCATCAGAATTGATAATTACATAATCTTGTTGCTATGTACAATGTTCTCCTGATTCTACTCACTTCATTTAGCAAGAGTTCATGAAAGTTTCTCCAGGTCTCTCTGAAATAATCCTCATTTTTTCATATGGAAAAATAATATTATATAACATTCATATCCTTTAAGATATTCAGCCATTCTCCAACTGATTGGCATTTACTGGTTTACCACTTTCTTGCCATTAAAAAAAGGCTGCCACAAATATATATATATATATATTATATATATATATATACACATATATATATATATATATATTGCTCATGTGGCTCCTTTTCCCTTTTGTATGATCTCTTTTGTAGAGACACTGCTGGATTAAAGGGTATACACAGTTTTATAGCCCTTTAGGCATAATTCCAAAATGCTTGTTAGAATAGTTGAATCAATTCACAAATCAATCAACAATCAGTGTCACAGTTTTTTCACA
>JAJPUD010006741.1:76240-122173 GCA_023553655.1 Myrmecobius fasciatus | reverse complement strand
AAACCTTGGCATTTCCCAGAGATAAAATAAAGCAAAAAGCAAAATTACAAGTACAGGAATTAATTAAATGTTGCCTAGAAACTGGGGAGGGGGGGAGGAGAAACAGCTCCAAGATAAATGGACTTTCACAACAAAATTTAACAAGGTATTCAATAGTTTAAAAAATGCTGGAACTCCTTGGGTCATTAGACATTCATAAGACAGTTGTGCTATCTGGCAGTATATTTTAAAATCTGTATTTCTTTTTACTCACAGAAGCATTTTCCCCTACACTGTAAAAATTCACTACCATGCACATTTAATGAATTCTATTGAGAATTTATGTACAGTGCAGTAATTGAGGATCTGAATTATCTTATGTTTAAAAAAATTTCAAGTCGTTTATTTTCAGCTTCTACTTAAATTGAGGAAAGCATAATTCACTTGTTCTTACAAAATTGTATTCCACTTGATTATTAGTTAAAACCTGGCTAACATGCATGTTGCCCTATCTCGAAGGAATAATGGTTGTTTCAGTGATATATGTTAGTAGAGAGTGAAGTTTTAAAATTTAGCTATAAAAATATAGAAACATTTTCAGAGTGCAACTTTATCCATAAATTTAAATGACATTTAGGATGTGAAATAATTTGATATATCTCATGTAATTCTCATATGTGTTTCTTGAATGGCAACAAATATACTAAATAATTAATTTTTAAGAATTCTAAGTATTAAATGGATTTGGGATGATTCACGACATTCATTTCCTCCCATGAAATTTTCTCCTGCAATATAATCAGACACTTAGTCAAATGGAAGAGGATTAGAAGAAATGGAAAAGTGCATACATTTAGGTGATGTCTGTTCCGAGCAGAGCAGTTCCAAGAAACACTTTATAACTTTGGTCAAACTGATTAGCAAAGAGTGTCTACACTAGGAATGATTGCCTAAGACCCAGGGGGATCAACTGTCCTGTGTAATCATTATGGTGACTCCATCATATCACAGATCATGAGAAAATGAATAACAAGACCAGCCTTTTCAGTGGTGATCTGTTGCCGTGTGAACAGTCACAACGTCCAGTGTCCTGGGAGGTGCTGTGAGAACTCAGACCTGGCTACTGCTTAGGGACCATTATTGATCTGGAGCAGAGAAGGTGGTTTATCTCTGAAGTTCTTCTCAAATCTGAAGTGATACTTGTCATGGACTTTAACTTTTTTCCTCTAACTTTTCATGAGCTAATCATCTAACGATTAACTTTCTGAGATCAAATCTAAAATTCTCAGGAGATAAGAGTAAATAATTGAGTTTTCATATGGCTGAAATTCTGCCCTTAGGAGACTGCTTTTCCAAGGGTTAGGTTACTGGGGGGAAGGTGATTCTATGGCCCGTGTTTTGCTCCTCCTCCCTTGCCCCTGACTCTTAGGAGCCTGCATTCCCATTTCTAGATCTCTAGTGTTTGCTATTACAATTCATTCAGAAAAAACTACTTCTCCATGTAGATGTTTATTTGATTATTTTACTGTCATTGATCTATTTTTCTCAATCCCCATGCCCCAACCTGAAATGATGCCATATGCAATGAACTTTGATTCAATACCAGTTATGGATACTTAATATTATTTTTATTATAAAGATAGGGTATGAGGCTAAACATTAAGAATCTGGGAATCTTCTCATGCTGAATAATAAAACATCTTAATAACATCCTGCATACTAGTTCACAACTACAGCATTTCATTTTTATGAAAGAAATCTATGCATGGAATATATTTTATATATAATTATGTAATTACATATTATATAATTGTATATCACATAATTACATATTTTATAATAAAATATATTAAATCTATTATTTGTTGATAGGCATTGTAGATACATGAATAATAAATTGGGCCATTTGTGAATGGGAGGAGACTGGACTTCAGTCTTACTGCCTTCAAATTATGCACTGTGACGAAGGCTTACCTTTTTTATACCAATATTCTCACTAGGAAGTAAAATGGTGAATCACAGAACATTATTATCTCATAATAATAAACTCTTCCTAATTTGCTATTGTCATCTTCCCAAATATTTTGTGGGTGAACCTATACTTTAAATTTGTAGTTTGAATATCCTACATTGCAGAAGACTTTGTATGAAATTATGGGGCTAGAGGAGGTTGGTTATAGAGAAAAAAAAATTGACTTAGGAAAGCTCTCAAAGTTGACAAGAATCTTTGTAGTGTCACTCTTTAAAGTGATTGGCTTGAATTTCTATCCTGGAATGATGATTATATTTTAATTCATTATACATATAGGCTGTCACAATAAATTAAATAAAAGCAATATAGCACATATATATGTATATATGTAGTATATATGCATATACATATGTATTTTTTTCCCTCATAAATTGTCAGGGATTTCCAGTTTCTTTGGAAAACTGATAGACGGATGAATTATATTTTATAACTGATATAAAAGGTTCAGGAAAAAAATTCTTCCAACATAACTGTTGAGACAAACTTTTCATTTTGTGTATTGTGACTATCATAAGTCATGAAGACAAGATGGATTATTAATTAGCTACTTGTATCTGTTGCAGGTTTTCCAGTGTGACAATATGTGTTCTACAGCCAGGGAAGCAATATTTAGTAAAGGATGTGATCATTTGAACTGATGCTGAGTGAAGTGAGCAGAACCAGGAGAATATTGTCTCTGTAACTGGAGATTATGAGATGACCCGCTGCGACAGACTTGTCTCTTCTCAGCAGCCCATGATCCAAGACAATTGCAATAGACTTGGGATGGAAACGTCATCCACATCTGGAGAGAGAACTATGCAGAACAAATAAGAATAGAAGCCAATTATTTTCACCATTTTTTGGTTGACTTTTTCTTATTTTTTTCCTCTGTTCTGAATTTTCTTTCACAAAATGACTAATATGGAATATGTGTAAAATGATTGTTCACATATAAGCTCTATCAGATTGCTTCCTGTCTGGGGGATGGGAGAGGTTTGCTGTTATGTGTGTTCTCTGATGATAATCCTTTCAGACAATGGAGACAGATAAGAGGGTTAATACAAATCAAAGCAATAGATAATTCTCTAATTTTGACAAAATGGCTATTGTTGACATTGGAAAAGTTTGATTTTTAGATCAGACCTGTTTTTTTCAGTGCATTAGAGAAATTGTGCCTCTAAGGGATGTGTCTACAGCTGGGTGAAGGACTGATTTCTCTCATTATAAATTAGCACTAATACTATTGAATGACTCATCACAGATGAAAATATAATGCATTTGTTTTTGTGCTAATTATCTACAGTTAAGATCAACCTATATAAATACAGGAAGATCTAGTGATTTTATCAGCATAGGCAATTCTTTGTGTGAGATTTCCTTGCACTAGTGTGGATCATCTGACGTACAGATAGGTCACAGAGAGATTAGGAGAAGCAGAAATTAAACCAAGACCTTTCTTACTCCACGTTCCATATTCCATCTATCTTTCTACACTATATAAATCACATTAAATTTGTAGACTTTTATATCAGTGAATGCTAAAACATTTTATTACCAAATTATTACTTTTAATAGAAACTTTAAGTATTAATTTCAATTTTTCTCTAGGAGATCCCCCAATTAAACATGTTTATAGGTAATTAGATTAATGTTAAAATGTGCAGATTTAATAGAACAGTAGACAAAGTGCCTGACTTCAAAACTTAGCCTCAGACATTTAGGAGCTGAGTAAACTTAGGCAAGTCATTTAGCCTCTGTATGCCTCAGTTACCTCACCTGTAAAATGGAGGTAATAATACCATTTACTTCCCAAGGTTGTTGTCAGTCTAAAATAGCATACTTGTACAGGACTTTGCAAACCTTAAAGTGCTATACAAATATTAGCTACTATTGTACTTATTGTAAGTAGCTGATTACATGGCCAAAACAAATATATTGTAATTATTATTGTACAACACAATTATTATTGTATTGATATTATAATAATTACTACACATATATTGCTCAGTTATTCAGGTGTGTCCAACTCTTTGTAAACCCATAGGCTATATGCATGTTTACATATGTGCACATACACACATGTGTTCATGTGTCTGTGTGTATGTATGTATTCTCTATGGCACCGAATAATTGAAAGAAGGGATCTTATTACCTCTTCTGCCTCAAATGGGCTTAGGTCTGGGATTTCTTTTTCTTTTGTTTTCCTGAAATCATTCTGTTTTCAAATAGCATACAAGGCTTTTCTGATGAGCTAAACATTTCACTGTATAAAGTCTCTGCTGTTCGAGGACTCTTTTCTCCTGAAACTGGAACCTTTCTTTTTGATAGTCTTTTTAGCCTCATAGCTCAGTTCCTAACTTCAATCCATTACAAGAGATGGAAAATACATTTAAGTCTAAATTATTCAGTCTACCTTCTTTGTAATGTTCTGAAATCAAATTCCAGTGTGACTAATAGATTTATGGCTTGCCACTAAACCCTCGTAATTGAAATTAATGTTCATATTCTGAATGCTGACACTGAAATTAGCTTGATATCAAAGATGTGAGGTTTTATTTTATATTTGCTTTCTTCTTTTTTCCCCTTGTTTTTCCCCAGTGGTCAGAAACAGACTGTCGGGATCTGACCATTCATAGTTTAATTTGGTTAGACTCTTTGGACTTACTGTATTCCATTCAACCACAGTCTCAGGAACATTTGCTTGACAGAAGTCGGTTCCTTTTTTCCTTCCATCCTGACTAATACAGGCGAGCGTGTGTCAGGGACTCCTCAGAGCCCCGTGAAGGGGCGTCCTCAAGTGTCCGGTAGATAACAAGCCCTCAATAAATGCTTGTTAATTGGGAAGCTCTGGGGAAAGAGAGCTCTTCCTCCTTGGGGTTCTGGAGGCAGCATTATTGTGTGAAGGAGGGGATGGGGATAGTCAGTCAGTTAGTCAGTCAACAATCATCTATTAAGGGATTACTATGTGCCAGTCACTGTGTTAAATGTTGGGGATTCAGAAAAAGGGGAACAGATGTTTCTTGCCTTCAAGGAATCATGCTGTAGTGGGGGAGACAGCAGCTATCGAGGCCTTCTCAGAGGGAGTCCGACCTGGGAGTAGCTCAGCCCCTTCTCTGCACTTTATAGTCTTCGAGCTGCAAAGAACTTGGGCCACCTGGCCCGCTTGCCCAAGGTCCCCTGCACGAGGCAGAGCAGAGCCCATACTTAGCAGGTCTTTGTGGTGGGGATGAGGATGGGGGCTCCCCATCTATTAGACCATTCTGCATTAAAAAAGCTAGACCAGGACCCCATCTTTGGGACTCAGTTTCTTTCAAAGCTCAACTTGGATATCAATCTTGAATATCAATACAGGAAGCCATTGCTCAGCCCTCTCAGCTGCTGGACTTCTGAGCACAGAAATGTTCCTCTTCCGGACTTCACTACATGGGTACTTGCTATCTTCAGCTGATTTACACATTTAGGGAGACCAGGGACCGTTTTAGTTTTGTCCGTATGTGACCTGGTACATAGTAAGCAATGAATAAACTCCTAAGGTCCTTGAAGGGTAGGTGCTAAGGTGTCTGTTGAGAGTAAGAATCAAGGGCTGAAAAAAGCAAAATGCTATCTTCACGGGCTGAACTTTCAAGCTCCTCAAGTGGGGCAAATGAAATCTGAGTGTGATCTCATAAACCTCCTGAAAAATAACTGATTGTGAAAAACTTGCCATTGAATTTCAATGTAAAAAAATTAAATTTAATTTGTGACTGTATTTACATTAACATCAACATAAAAGCATCACCCATACTAGATATAGGTATGTATCTTATTAATATTTCTATTATCCATCTATTGATCTATCTTTCAAGATATATTTCTATCATGGAATTTATTAGGTTAGAAATATTGTTTTGGGGAATTTTAAAGAATATTGCCATTTTGTTCTCAAATGATTCAAAAAATCTGCAATTTGTTAACAAACACATGTATTTCTTTCATCATAAGCTCAAATACCGTTTTTAAAAAAATATTGTTACTAATGTGATGGATGTACAGTTGTTTTAACTTCAAAGTTGTTTTAATTGATTGTTAGTGAGTTTGAACATTTTTCAAGTAGATAACAATTTTTAATTCTGGTTTTGAAAAGTTGTCATACCTTTTCATTACATTTCCATTATTAATGGGGAACTTTATATATATAGGTATAGACATATGTATGTATGTGAATGCACACATAGTATGTATATATGTCAAAATTTAATACACAAAAGTTTTATATGTAATATTTGTAGTAAATATATTTCCAAATTTGCTATTTGCTCTTAATGATACTTTTGTTGTAAATAATTTATTTTAATTTTAATACAGTTAAGTATATAATAGTCAATCTAACAATCCATAAATTTCATTAATTATGATATTGTTCAAATCTATACTAGATTTTGACTAGGGATTGTTTGCACCCAGAATATCATCCTGACCTCAGTAACTCCTCAGGAATGATGGAGATGATTACAGAGTGATTTTGGGTTCCCCCAAGTCTGGAATCCACCATTTATCATTTGGGTGCACTCACCCAGGTCTTATTTCCAAATCTTGTGTTTTGGGTTTTTTTGTATTTTTGACTTTACCTAAATTTTACCAAATATTTATTTTTGCTGATGACCTTTTTTCCTATACCTTTTTAATGTTTTGTTTTCAAATTTTTCTCTTGTCAAAATTGCTTCAATGTGTATATGTGGTTCATGTGCAGGTACACTAATCCTATAGGATACAATCCTTCCAGAGACTGAAGGAGTGGGAGATGCTCCTCCTTTTAGGGTCATTCTACCAAAAAACCTAATCAACTTCTTCCTAGAACTATTCCAGCTCCTTGAGATTTATTCTTGCGAACCACAGACATGTCCAAATCCACTTCATTGTTAGGGAAACTTAGAACCACAGTCTTGTGAGATGGTTCACTAACATTGGGGACTAAATGTTCAGTGAATATTAATGAGAATTTAAGTCAGGATTCAAGTCTAGTATAGTTGATATACTGTTGCTATACAAAAGAATTTTAGAGAATATTGTGATTTAACTGTGTAATCATGGATTTCTTTAAGATGTTGTGTTCTACTAAGAGAACTGAACAGCAAGAGGAGATAATGGGGTTCAAAGGAAAGAACATTCCCCACAATCTCCCCACAGCCAGAGTTTAAAGTTCAAATTCTGCTACCTGTGTGCTCCTGGGCCATTCACTTCATGAGCTTGAGAAATAGTTTTCTCATCTATAAAACAAAGAAGTTACCCAAGATTACTTTGGAGGTATCTTCCACCACTAGAGATATGACAATAATAAAAATAATAGCAATAATAGTTAGGCATTGTACACTACTCATTATGTGCCTTGCACTGGGTTATGTACTTTATGGGTATTGCATTTGATTCCAACAACTCTGGGAGGTCAGTGCATTTTATAAATGAAGAAACTGAGGAAAACTGACTTTAAATGAGTTGTCCAAGTTCATCCTGCTCACAAGTGTCTGAGCCCTGTTTGAATTCCTGTCTTTCTGATTCCAGGCCCAAACCTCTCTTCATTGTACCACTTAGCTTTCCAGTTGAACCTGATGGGAATTAAATCAGCTTTATTGTTTTCATAAATGTATTGAGAATTGTTAAATCCTAAGGATGACATTTGTATAAAAATTACCAGCTTTTTCCCCCTCCCTAAACAAAATTATGTATTATATGAAGTGACGTCTAAGAATAGGTCTAGTCTCTACATGGGTCAATCATTGTATTCAAGCATAATTTTATCACTTGAAAGTGGCGTGAAACAATACTTTAGGACTAGTTTTCATTTTTACTTATCACAAGATACAGGAGTAGTGTATCTCTGGCAGATACAATTAGTCATAACTCCAAGTCCCCTTAAAACAATAGATTAGACGTGACTTCCTGAGCTGAAATTCATACAAGAAAAGCCAATTACCATCAATCAACCTTCTGCCTTCATAGTTATGTGATACCGTGTATTTTTAATCTTTTTAATGCAAATATCACATCATGCATTTTCTACACACATCCCCATATATACACATCCTTAAATATATCCATGTAATACAGACATATGTCTATACATGTTCATACATACAGATATATGAATGTGAATATACAAGTGTGTACACACACATACATACTACCATTTATGTCTATCTATAAACATGGATATATTTGTGGGTTCAAGTTCCTTTGTCACTTAAGACTCTACACAATCTGCTGCCATTCTGTCTCTCTAGCTTTTCCTTATGTTACTCCTCTTCAGATACCCTGTGTTCTACTTTTTGATCCTCAAATATACCCCGTTTCTTTAAACTCTATACTTTGGCCCTCTCCAGTCCAGCCTGAATGATCTCTATTTCTGTCATTGCCTGTTAAAAGACCAAATCAAACAGTGCCTCCTCCATGAAGCCTTTTGGAGTTTTCAATCAATCCCTTACTCAGTCCAGATTTCACATAACACTTTATTTTTTATCTTTCTGATACAATCTACTCTTTCTATTGTAAAATGTGTCCTACGGTCAGCTGAATTTGTGTCTTATTCTGCTACTGAAGTGAAAACTCTTAAATAGGAGAGGCTATGTACTAGCCAAAACTTGTGTGTCCCTGTGTTTTTTTTTGTATATGTTAAGTGCTTCATAAATATTTCTTGAATGACTGAATGGAATTAGTTATTACTGAATACTTATAGGCAATTATGCATTGGCCAATTCGAAATCATTCTAAACACCTACTAAATGCAAGGTACTAAGGATATGAAAACCTAGTTCCTGACTGTCAAAGAGCTAACAATGCACTTGTGACAGTATGACAAGGACACAACTGGGATAGAGCATCATCAGCTGTAAGGATTTGTTATTCAGTCACATCCAGCCCTTTGTAACCTCAATTGGGGTTTGCTTGGCAATTATACTGGAATGGCTGCCATTGTCTTCCCAACCTCGTGGGTTAAGTTCCTTGCCCAAAGTCACACAGCAAGGGTTTGAAAGCAGAGTTGAATTCATGAAGATGAAATTCGGTGCCCCATCCACTGAGTCACCTAACTGCCAAGCATCAAGGGAGGCAGAGAAAATGGTCCTGAAGCAAGGGAAGGAAATCTGATTGGAATAAAATGATTTTTGTGATCCCTCTAAACTTTGAAGTTCCATAAGTGGTTGGGGTATATGTGTGTGTGTGCATGTAGAAATAAACTGATCAAAGCCATGTACAGGAAAAAATTGACATGAACAATCCAGTTAGTTGGACGATTGAAGGAGAATGAGGGATCAGTACTGGAAATCTGTTATCAGATAAGTAGAGTCAAATTGTAGAAGGCTACAGAGTAATTACATGCAAGGAAAATCATTGAAGGTCCATCTGTGCTAATAACTATTTTATCAGAGCAACAGCTAGGTAGTGAAGGAAATAGAGCTCTGGACTGAAGTTAAAATCCAGTCTCAGGCACTTACCACCTGTGTGAGCTTGGATAAGTCACTTCACCCTGTTTATCTCAGTTTTTTATCTACAAAATGAGCTGGAGAAGGAAATAGAAAACCATTTCATATCTTTGCCAAGTGTTGGACACAACTGAAATGGTTAAACAACAATAAATACTATCTATGTACATATTTAAGGGGTAGAAACTGGACCTATGGTTTCTTTGGGATAGGGGACTTTCCTCTTCTAATACAGGCTGGTATTGTCTCTGTTACTTATATTCTTAGCTGTCTAGAATACAGAAAAGTTAAATGACTTGGACACAGTCACACAGCCAGAGTATGGAAAAAGTCAGATTTAAAAACAGGTTTTCCTTGTTCTAAAATGGTCTCTAGTATACAATTTTTTGCCTCATAGATATTTAAGAATTGGAATAAATAAGAATTACTCTACATAATCATCATAGTGCTTTTTAATGAAGATTAAGAAGATGAATGTGGATTACTTATCATTCTAAGATATACACACATGCATACACATGCACATACACACAATTTACCAGTGGGACATTAAGAAAATTCTTCTTCCCTATGAACAATAGTCAAATTGACCCAGAAGCAGTAAAAGAAGCATTGAAAGTCACCCTGTATTCTGGGAAGATCAGACAGGGACCAATTTATGATGTATAAGATCAAGCTAAAGAATTCCAGAATGTGCAGGTGATTTCCCCAGCATTAGGACTAGGTAATTGCTCACAAATCTCTTACCTACATACAACTAAGTGGGTAAGTGGATAGAACATAAGACTTGGAGTCAGGAACTCTTAGTAGCTGTGTAATACTGGGAAAATCACTGAATTTGTTGTCCCAATTTCCTCAGCTTCAAAGTGAGCATAATAATACCACCTGCTTTGTAGGGCTGCTGTGAGGATCAAATGGATATTTGTTCAAAGTGCATAGTGTAGCGGATGGCACAGAAGAGGCAACATCTAAATGCCCGTTGCCCTCCCCTCCGACCTCACTCCATCCTTCTTCTGGAACCTCACTGTAAATTAGACACTAAGCCCAGCACTAAACAGGCAGATCCTGGAATACAGTCAAACTTCACCGAGTAATGTCGGTTACAATAACGTTAAGGAGGAGATGGATGTGCTGGAAGGATGGCTGATGGCTGGGTGCCCAAGGAATGACTGGACCGTGATGAAAAATGGGACGAACAATAAAGCCGGGTGAGGTTCTTTCAGGAAATATAGAGGAGCTTCAAACAATGTTGACTCTTGGTGAAAAGTAGCTGACCAACTGTGATTCAGAGAAAACAACAACAAGAACAAAATAATGTCTTTTACTGAGCGGAGGCTACTAAAAAAGGACCAGGCGAGAGACAGAATGATGCCTTCTGCCAGAAGTGTGAGAATCAGCAGTAAAAAAAAACAAACAAAAAACAAGGCTATTGTGAAAGAGACAGAGAGATAAATAACTATATCTGTAGTCAAGTAACTAAATGACTTGCTCTAAACCACAGGACTAATGTATAGAGAGCAGGATTTGTATTCAGACTTCCTGACTCCATGAGGGAACATCGCATTACAGAATTTTCTTAACAGTAACTCTCTTTGGATTTCAAAGGGAAATGGTATAGCTTTGTATTTTGTATATTGTGTGTAACTGGTTCAATCCCTTTGAAATATCAGCTGGTGATGCTGGGAATCAGATGGAGAGCTTGGACTTACTTTTGAGATGATATCCTGTAACATGTCCCTTTTCCAGTTGAGGAAACTGAAACAAAGAAAATTGAAGGGTTACCATGTCCTTTGACCAGGGAATGTGTTATAGGATAATTGATGTCACTCTTATTTTCTTTTATTATAAATTATAGTAGCACACCTCTCTGGATCCATTCTCATTATATGAATATTCATATTGTACGAATATAAATTGATTCTGTAATTTAGTCAGTCCTGAGTGATTCTTTTGTGGACAATCCTATGCTAATGCAGATTTACAACCTGGCTATTATTTAGGAAATAAGACTTAAAAGATGTTTAAGATAAATCTTGTGACTTGCCCCATATTAGGCCTCCAAGTCCAAAGAGAATGTGAAGATAACTCTTCTTTTGTTCATATTCATTTATCTTAAGGAGTGTACTGTGTGGCCCCTATAGAGTGTACACAGTAATTACTTAATATTTACTAAATCAAACTGGATTTCTTAGACATAGATACTAATAAAAATCTATCTTCTATTTTCAATTGCTGTGTTTAAAAATTTAAAATTGTTCTGAGAAAGTCAATTTCAGAAAGTTATAGTTTTCATTGCTCAATCAATAAATATAAAAATTTTAACAAATATTAATGACCCACCCCTTCCAAAAAAGCCTGGAGAAATAGACAAACTAATTTTACTTTATCTTAAAAGGAAAGCAGAATGAAAAGGAAAGCAGAATGAATGAAAATTAGGGGAAAAATCAGGCCAGTCAATGACTCTTAGGTCTAGAATGAGACTGATTATTACATGAAAACACAATGTAGGGGGAAAGAATCATTAAAGAATTTGGCTTAAAAAGCTAATCTTTAACATTTCCTTATGTGACTTTGGAAAAGAGACTCAATCTCCTTGGATCTCAGTTTCCCTATCTGTAAAATGAAAAGCTTGGATTAGATGGCCCTGAAGAATCATCTTGTTTTAGGACTTTGGAACCATGATACTAAAAACAGTCAAGACATAACCAAAAGAAGAGTTTTAAAGGTCAGTGTGAAAATAGAGATAATTCCACATTGGATAAACATTTCCTAAAAGGATGGTGATACAAGTAGTGTCAGGTGGCCATTCAGCTACAGGTGATATGTAACAGACTATACAGCCAGACACAAAGAGATATATGTTTGCATATATAAATATTTACATACAGATTTATATACATAAATCATCTATATGTACACACAAATGCATGGTCATATATTCCAATAAAAGCATTAAAAATACAAAAATGAGTACCTTAAGTGCATAAAAGTATCAAGATTTATGCATTTCCTCTTGTGCCATGATGTCTGACTCCCTTCCCTCTGCAATCACATTTCTTGATTAATTTCTTACCTTATGATCTTTATATACTTGATGCTAACTGTTGGTGTTATATATGGGTTCCACCATCTGCCCTTAAACTCTTGGCTCTGTATACAGTATCTCTGGCCATCAAATCTTTGTTGTTATGGGCTAGTCTGGTTCTTTTTGCTTTTCTGCCCTAAGCTGCTAGCTTTGCTTGTTCTTGGTTACTTGACCCAGGATGTTTCTGCCTGCACTATTAGAGATCCTAAGCCCAACCTATGTAAGGCCCTACCTTACCCACTAAGAAAGGTGAAGGTGGAGAAGGGAATTGACACAATGCCTATATATAGGTTAAAATTAATTATGAAGCAATTCCTAGAGGTATACTGAGGAAAACAAGATGTTCTGTGACTGATCTGTATTTTGCATTTCACTCATTTATTCATTTATTTTTTCTGAGGCAATTGGGGTTAAGTGACTTCCCCGGGGTCACACAGCTAGAAAATGTTAAGTGTCTGAGGCCAGATTGGAACTCAGGTCTTCTTGACTTCAGAGCTGGTTCTCTATCCAACACATCAACTAGCTGTCCTTATATTTTATGGTTTTTTTTTTTAGTAATTAATTACTTTTTCACAATTTTATTTTAGTTTATTTCTTCAAATGCAAGCGACTAAGCACTTCTTGTCTTCCCAGTTTATCTTATCAGTAGTTAAAGTTAACTTTTTTCAAGATCTGAAGGAGATTCTTTAAAAACTAATGGTATAGTCAAAGACATTTTATTCATGGCTTTGTATGCAGTATTACTAAAATTGCTCATTCCCTCACATTAGTATCGAAAATAAAGGACAGAAATAACACCTTCAGTGTAAGAGAGTAGGGAAATACATGGAAGTGTTAAAATGAGGTATAAACATTTGATTTTTTTCCTTATATCTTACATACTTTTAATTTGCAACAATAACTTCACATTTCTGGTTATTTTTTTGTTGTTTTTTTCTTTTGAATGAGAATTGTATAATCTGCAAAGCAACAGAATGAATGAAACAAAGGGTATGGTAGCAGCAACTTTCTATGACTTAACTAGAACTCTAAACAATATTATTATTACATATTATTTTCATTATTTTACAATATTCTTTAATTATGTCATCTTGCTTCCAGTAGCAGGTAGGAAAATAATAATAATTGCTATTTTTATAGAGTTTTGAGGTTTGCAAAGCTCTTTTTTATATTATCTCATTTGTGATTCTGTGAGGCTGATCCTACATTTTCCCATTTTATAAGTGAGGAAACTAAATCTGGGAGAATTTAAATACTGCATCCATGTTCACACAGCTCTTAAGTGTGTCTGAGGCAGGATTTAACTCTGTATTCTTGACTCCAAGTCAAATATTCTATCCATCCACTGAACCATATAATAGGATATTTGGCCTCGAAGCAATAGACTAGATAATCATCCTGTTCTTGTTTTGTGTAGTAGAATTTTATATATTGTTGGCAAATCAAAGCCCTTCCATCCTGCCCAAGCACTGGCATTGCCACCCCTGCTTCACCTTCCTTTTGTGAGCTGCCTTTGTCTAATAAAATGTAAGATCCTTGAGGGTACACGGTGTCTCGCTTTTTGATCTACTAAAAATAGCGTTTGTTTCCTCAAGGTTTCTGAAGGCACCTAGCAAGAGAGGAGGAAAGGAATTAGGAGCTGCAGCCCAGCAGCTACAGATTGATCAGCAGCAAGAGCATGCAAATTGTCTTTCTCTGGAAAATTAGATTTCTTTGAGAAGTGTTGGTTTTATAATCAGGAGCTTTACAGCTGCTTAGGGAATTTTGAATCCATTCTGTCCAATCACCTTCTGGATAGATGACTCGCCCAGCACATACTACAATGCTAGGTACATAATGGGTGCTTAATAAATGCTTGTTAACATGAATTCCCCCAAGTCAAACTGACCGAAACCTTTGGAGATTCGAATCCAGGTCCTCTGACATTAGAGTAAATGCTGTTTCCAAGTCCACAATAATTAGTAGTAGTAGCCAGTGTGACCCTGAAGTCCCCAGTATTCTGACTGGGATGAGGGCCAATGAAATAGATGACTAAATTATCATTAAAATTTTTCATAATTTGAACTCTAAACCAGAGGCAGACATCCCCACCCTTCTCAACCCCTGCTGTCTCCACCCTTAGTCTAATGAAGAAAGTTCTGTAGTTAAACCATGATCCTCTCATTCTTGTGTGAGGAGTAATGATGGAATCACCTCTGCTGCATCATTCAGAGATGCATTTCAGAGATTGTAGACACCATAAAGTAGGTGTGGAGTGCTGCTTAAATACTTAAATTTCTTCTAGTAGTTAGCAAATGTTTATTGAGTTTGAAATGATAATGAAAGCTGTTTCTAGCAAGGTAAATGGGAATGAAGAACTTGTGAAAAATATTCAAGAAGTGGAATCAATAAAATTTGGTAATTGGTCATTTCCAAAGTGTGATTATACCTGTCTTCCAAGAAAGTACAGAAATGCAGGTAAATTTACATTTGGAAATGTGGCGATCAAATTTTCCCTTCCCACTAAAAAAATCAATTTTTTTCTTCCTTACAAAAGAAATGTTACTTTTCAAATCAAAGTTGGTTAATGATATTGCAGAGTGGAAGTTATATTAGTTTCATTTTAAGAGTCTATAGTTTCTATTATATTCCATGATAAAAAAAATCTATGTTTCATATGTGAGTTTAACCCACTTTTTTGGGGGGGAGGGAAATCAAAGATGATGTCAAGTTCAATATTTTCTTTCTCATATTACCATTTGCCACTAGACAAATATGTATTAAGTACTTACTAAGTGCCAGGCATGTGCTAAGAACAGGATACCAGAAAAAAAAAAAGACAAAAAACAGGCCCTGATCTCAAGGATCTCTCATACAGAGAAATAATCTATGCTGTTAAAATGCTATTTTTTTCTATTTTTTCATTTTTTTGCTTAGGAAAATTTGGACTAGAAAACATATCTTTTAAAATTCATATTCTCATAATTTTTAACATTGTTTAGTGGGTGGGAAAAAATTACTGTAATTTATATTGAATATTTAATTTCTGATGAATAGTTGAACATGTTTCTATTTTTTAACTTTATTTTTACTTATCCCATTCTTATCTACCAGAACCCATAATTGAAATTTTAATGAAACATCTATAAAAAACCGTTTGCTTGTTGAAAAATTTGTCTCAATAGTGTATCTTTTTGGAAAAAGCAAGTATTGCATTTGTACAATATTCAAGACAGAAACTACATCTATATGCAACTGGCTAGGAAGGCCATTCACATGACTCACAATGAAAATTTGGTCTTTTCAACTAGATGCATCAAAATGTATATACTAAAAAACCAATAGATTATTTCCAGTACCCAGACCTCATAGAAAGGGTTTTCTAAAGTTTAGTTATTTTCACATAAACTAGAGACAGTCTGGGGCTGGATATTATCCATGTGAGCACATTTGAAATGAGATTGTACATTTCAGTCCATCCAGTTCTCCTGGGCTTGTCATAATGGCATTTAGGGAGGGAGTGTAGGATTCAGATCCCTCCATCTCTGTCATTCTGCACTGCTGTAGAAATGAGTCTTCATCAATCAGCCAGACAACATTTTAGAGTTCATGATTCAGCTGCCAACACATACAGTAAGTTATGTCAGAGCTGAGATTTTAACTTCTGCTCTAACCCTCTCAGATTTGAACAATATTTTTCTAGTTGGAGTTTAAGTTGTACTCTTATTTAAAAGATGGACAGAGTAGCATTCAGTTCTTGAGTATATACAAGTGGACACTCTGCTTTCAAAAATATTGGCAAAATTAACTCTATATAAATACTTGCATAATTTCTTGAAGGAAGGAATCTAAAGTATCAATAGCCACATAAAATTATCTGAATCATTAATTAGAGAAATGCAAATTAAAACTCTGAGGTCCCATCTCACACCCATCAGATTGGCAATTCACTGTTGGCAAAAATAAATTAAAATAAGTAAAATTACAAATTCTGGAGGTATGTGGAAAAACAAGTAGTTAATGCACCAATGCTGGAACTATGACCTGGATCATGCTTCCTCGAGAAAAATTGGAATTATGACTCTGTAAATTATTAAACTCTATTTTTTCCTTTCCAGACAATGATACTAATATTAGGGACATGTGTCAAAAAAGAAAAGAAAAAGAAAATCATGTTTGAAAATATTATAGAAACCCATTTTTTTTGTGGTGACAAATGGGTGGAAAATAAGGGAATGCTCAATAATTGGAAAATAACATGTGAAAAAATGGCAAACCATGCTTTAAAAATGATTAAAAGAATAATTTTAGAGAAATATAAGATTTGGATGAACAAATGAAGAGCGAAATGAGCAAAGCCAAGATAATTAATTAAAATAAGAATGCAATTAATGCATTAGTAACATCATTGTAAAGACAATTTTAAATGACCAGAAGAAGTCTGATAAATTCAATGATCAATCGTGATTCAGGAGGAACTGTGATGAATCATACTATCTATTTCCTACTGCAGATATGACAGAGTAAGGAGTGAGAAATTTTCTTTTTTAACATGGCCAATGGGAGAAACTTCCCTCCCTCTTTCCTTTCCTCCCTCTTCCTTCCCTATTTTCCTTCTTCTTCCCCTCATTCACTTCCTTCCTCCTTCCCTTCTTCCCTACTTCCCTACTTTGTTCCTTCATTCCATCTATCCTTTCTTCCTTCTTCCCTCTATCCTTCTCTTTCACTCTCCCTCCCCCTCTCCATTTCTCTCTCTCTCTTTCTCTCTCCAGTGGGAGTAAGAGTGGGAAAAGGTGAAAGAGAAAGAAGGCTTTTCTTTGAAAAAATTACTATATTTATTTTCTGTGTTTAATAATTCATTATTTGCAGTCACTATGACCTCTTAGGGAGTAAAGCATCAAAGCTACTGGACTGTATCAGAGCATATGTCAATGTTCCAGCTTATTTAAGCCAGAAATGGTAGTCTCAATCTTCACTAAGAAGGACTTTTTGTGAGCATCTTTAAAGTTTCAAATACTTTCTTGCCCTTTAAAATTATTTTGGGCTTTTGTATCTATGCAATATATATTTTACTTTATGCAGCATGCAACATCTGAACAATCCCTTTGACAACAAACTCATAAATGACAATTTTTGCTTTAGGCAAGATTTGCAAGGTGGGCCATTGTATTTGGTCTGTGCTTTTCCTTGGTTTGAAGGATGGCTGTTCCCAGCCTGGAATGTAGCAAGAATTTTTCAGGGAAAAGAGTGGAGTACTTTTTTTTCCTTAGACACCTTCTCCAAAAATGGCTTTTTTCCTGATGTTTGGTTGACATGAGTAGCCAGAATATACACACAGATATTCAGATGTAAAACAAAATGTAAGTTTTGAAGGAAGTTGGGAATGATTTTAATGATTGAAGACGTCACAGACTTAATAACTTGAAAAAGATCATTCTGTTGAAGGCCCTGGAAGGTACCTCTGAAATAAATGTGTTTCTCTCTGAGTTAGTAGGAACTAAACTATTTAGGAGTCTGGATGATTTCTTTCATTAAAAGGAAACCAAACTCAAAGCTCTATTATACTAACTCAAGTATGCATAGGAACATCCACTACAATTCTTTCTTTCTCTCTTTTTTTAGCCTATTTCTGCTGCACTTTCCTTTTCATCAAGGTGGGGGGTGTATGTGATATTTTACTTTTTTGTGATGGTGTTTGCCCCTATTCATGTGTTCTGGTCCTGAGTTAGAGTTACAATATATTGAGAAGATATTAAGAGCCATTTGGGCAAAACCTTCATCTTACAGATTAAGAAACAGAGGCCAAGAAAAGATAAGTCACTTGTACGAGTTCATTGTGGCACACTGACAGTGACAGGACTGAAACCAAGTTTTTCTTTTTTTATTACAAATCCATTATTTGTGTGTGTGTGTGTGTGTGTGTGTGTGTGTGTGTGTGAGTGTGTATGTGTATTACACTTTGATAGATGTTGCATATCCAAATAGTTAATTGGTTAATTGCTGTCCAAAACATTAAAAAAAGTTAATAGGAATTGGATTAATTCTCTGGTACACATTAGAAAATCAAGATCATATTGTGGCATTTTGTGACATATCCAACATTTCTAAAGAACATTTGCTATTTTTTAAATGTATGCAAATATATTTAATTAATATCTACTTTCCTTTTTTTTAAACTAAAACTTCAGTTTTAAAGTATACTGATCCTAAAATGTTTAAGCTTATTTGCTGAAATTCTAACATTTTTTGTTTATTTGTTTTTTTCTTTTGATGAATGCCTCCTTTACCTGGCTTTATGCAGTTGATATATAGCTAGGAATTAATAAATACAGTGACAATATACCCCAAGTATTTCCTAAGTGTGCCTATCCAAATTGTCATGTAAACAAGATGAAGGAAAATATATTTTTCTGAGATTCTCAATGTCTCAAACTGGAGCTCTCTAAAGAATTATATATAAAATATATTTAAAAATTCAGCTCTTTGGCCTAGATGACCAACAAATCTAACAAGGAAATATAATCCAATGGAAAATAATTTAATGCACAGAGAAAATGCATCCATAATGACCAACATGCTCATTGTCCACAACACTAAAGATAAGGCTGCAAAAAATGACTCATGGGCCTCCCACAAGTTGAAATTTCCTTCACCCCATCATCATCATCATCCTTTTTCATCTGCCCCATTTTCCTCTCTTTGAGTTATGGAAATGCAAAAGTTTGATGGAAAAGGGGAAATTAGGGTAAAATACCAACTATATGTGTGACTCTACAAGCCTGAATAAAAAGAAGGGGTCAGACATTCAGTTTTCATTGTTATTTATTTAGTTTTTAGTTTATGGAATAAAATAAGCATTTTTATAACAATAGAATAAAAATTATACATGAAATTGCAAATATATTATGTGCAACTTGTTATTCCTTTAAAATATGCAATAAAGTTATCATGTAAATTTATTTTCCTTTTCCTTTTTTTTCTCCCCTCTTCCTGCCCTAAAATGGCTATGATTAGATACAAATATGTATATTTGTATAAGATCATTCTATACATACTTCTGTTTGTCAGTTCTTTCACTAGATGCATATAGCATCTTCCTTCATATGTCCTTTGTAGTGAATTTGGGTATTTACAATTGCCAAAATGATTTATTCACTCAAAGTTATGCTTAAAACAATATTGTTGTTATTGTACACAATATTCTTTTTGGTCTTCTCATTTCACTTCATTATTTCACAAAGTCTATCCATTTTTTCTATAATATTTTATTTTCTCCCAATTATGTTAAAACATTCTTAAGGATTTAAAAATGTTTTTAGTTATAAAGTTTATCCTTCCCTCCTACTCTCCCTCCAAGAGACAGAAAGTAATCTGATTATACATATACAATTATGCAAAAAAATTCCATATTAATTTTGTACAAGAAGCCTCAAATTGAGGGGAAAAAAGAAAGTGAAAAATAGTATGTTTCAATATGTATTCAGACAGTATAGTTCTTCCCCTGGAGTGGATTGCATGCTTTCTCAGGAGCCATTTGGAACATCTTGGATTATTGTATTTCTGATAATAGTTAAATCATTCACAATTCTTCATCATACTATATTGATGCTATAGTGTTGAGGACCACACTTAAGCACGGTCCTCAAATTACAGTGTATACTGTTCTCCTGGTTCTTCTCATTTCATTTTGCTTCAGTTCATGGTTCCAGGTTTTTCTGAAATTGTCCTGCTTGTCATTTCTTATAAGGCAATAATTTTTCATCACAATTATTTATCACATTTTGTTTAGCCATTCCCCAACTGATGAACATCCCACAATTTAAATTAGATATCAGTAATTAAAGAAATATTAATTGTTCACAAGTAGGCAGGGTCAATATAATAAAAAACATTCAGTTACATCCAGTTTAATTAAACACCAGGAGATAAAACAGAAGGAAATATAAACCTCCAGATCTAAATGAATCTATAAATCTATCGACTATATAGTGCAACACATAGGAAACTGAATAAACATTTGATTAGGGAGATAATGCTGTGAGTTCCTAAGTAGTAAGGTAACCATAGTAGAATGTTCCCTAATGGTTTAAAAGGGAAAACATTTAATTTTACCCAAAATAATTGACAGATTAGCAAAACTTGAATCTGTGGTGACAAAACTCACCAATGAAACAAAAGAGAAAACAACTCATTAGGAAAGCAAGTCTGCAGGTGCAAAGGACAATCTGAAAAAAAAGGTAAAAAATGTTATAATTTTAAAAGAAATATGGCATTATAATATATATATATATATGTAGAATTATAAAATTATGGCATTAAATGTAAATATAATTCAAGCAAAATATGTTGATCTTCAAGACAGTATTGTATAGAAAAATATTAAAATGATATATTCCTAGAAGAATACAATATAGCTTTAGATTTATTAATTACTTCAGTAATTAAGTACTATTGTACTATTGTACAATATTGTACTATTTAGTACAATTTTTTATTTAATATGAGGAAGCTAATGTTCAAGGAAATTATCCAGAATTCCTAGTTAATTGGTACAGGTTCAGAATTTAAACCCATTTCCTCTGGCTCTAGAGCCAATACCCTTTTTTACTATACTAGCTTCCTTTCTTGATCTCAGTTTCCATGTTTTCAACCTGAGAAATTTTAAACTAAAGGGTTTTTTTTGTTTTATTTCTGGTTCTATTTTATCAATTTCTCTATCATATGGATGGTACAAAGGGAGGAAAAAGAAGGGAAATTAAGAAAAGAGAGAGAAAAGAAAAGAAAAATGAAAGAAGAGAAGAGAAAAAGAATGGAGTCTGAGAAGTAGAAAGCAATTAAAACATTCCCAAATAATTTTTCTACATGTACTTTATTAGCATTATCATGATTTATTTTTCAAGGCATTCCCCAGGATGACATGTAGTGTGCACTTAATGTATTCTTCTTGATGCATGATGGAGTCAGTCAAGGAAAGGACGAAGAATATTAAATTTTTGGCCTGAATTCAAAAACAGGCTCTGCTACTTCATATCCATGTGACCTTGGGCAAGAAACTTAATGCTTCAAGTTCTCAGTTACCTTATCTGTAAAATGAGACAGTGAGACTAGGTGACTTGAAGTTCCTTTTAGCTTATTCACAGTAGGGTCTATGAATTTGTGGTGGTAGAAAAAATCTATATGTTTATACATGCATGTATATATAAATATGTGTCAATATTTTGTTTTGTTTTCAGTGGTATATGTAAACAAATGTTCATGCATAAATGTATTTTTATTTAATTTCATTAAAAATCCAGCTCAGGTGTAACCACCTATACAGGTTTTTCCTGATTCTACATTTCCTCCATTTTAGCATCTTAAAATTAATAAATGTTGTTCCTACAAACTTTATAATTGTTATTTGTACACATTTTCTGTTCTCACCCTCTAAGTAAAATGTAAAGGAAACCAAAAACTTTGTTATTGTATTCCCAGAACCTCCTAGGTTAGCTCCTTTTACCTAGGAGAAGACATACTAATGCTTTCTCAATTACCTTGCCTTGTTTTAATTGCCCCTCCTAACGTCTGGGCTTATTATGTTAGTTGGCAGTTTTAATTGGATTTTGTTGTCTGCAACTAACTTAGTGATGAAATAGGTGGGTAGATGGGGAATAAAAATGCTCAGCTATTTGACATCCTTCCTGGTGTCAATACAATGGGCTGAAAAGAGTAAAATACAGGCAATTATAGAATTGTTGGAGGTATATAGTGGCCAAAACCTGAATTTATCTGATGTCTGGCAGGGCTTCTCAATTCATTGCTTGGTTGTTTTGCCATCAAAAATATAGCCTGAGGGATTTGTACCTGCTTCTGTAAAGACCTGCTTAGTTCACAGTTACAACAAGGAAAACCCTTTAAACTGAAGTTTATTTCTATAGAACAAGCAACTTTTATAGCTCCGCATTTCACATGTGGCCTACTTTACACGTTAGATGTGCTACTCAGAAGATTCTTAATGAATATAAATGGTCCTCTCTGTGAAACTCTGTACCTAGTGTTCTGCTGTATTTGGGGGAAAAAAATTTCATCTAAAAGGAGGTCTGCCTTAATGCCTTTGAAACCTTTGTAATTTGACATGGCTATGGTGATTGGAAAAACTCCATGAGATTGGAAGCATTTGTTGTTTGATGACCTTTCCTGTACAGTAAAAAGTGGAATTATAGTTGATAGCCCTAGCAACAATGTGCTATATATATATTTTTTAAATACATATAATTTTAAGATTCTCTCTCTCTTTCTCTCTCTCTCTCTTTCTCTTTCTCTCTCTCTCTCTCATGTAGATTATACATAAGACCACATGAGTTTATTTAAATATAATTCACGAATCAGGCATAAATAAGGCATCCTTGGAATCTTACCCATTCCTTTCACAAAAAGATTTTAATCTGTACTGTAGGCAGAATCAGAGATTGGGACCACAAAGCTGGCTGTTTTGCTCTCTTCAGAAAAGGGATATCAGAATAGAATTTGATATACAGACAGACAGATCAATAGATTGATCTCTGCTTTTTGACTATTGATAGCTGAAGAGAAACACATTTTAGGTCCAAGTGATTTAGGTTGGTGATTAGGTCCAAATGATTATTACCTCATAAAAGGTAAAGAGTCTTAAGGCTTGACACCCTTCTTTTCAAATAATAGCTACTCAAAAACCATCACAATAGTGATTAATGATTATCCAATCTGGGAACAAACTGAAATCAGGGAATTTATACAGATTAGAATATTGACAGAGAATGACCTCTCCCACTGTGATCAAGATATTTCAACTCAATTGGAAGTCTCTGTCTCTCCTATCCAGAAGTGCCTGGAAAGTTCTAGTGTAACAAGCTAGCAAACTAGTTTTTCTACATTTCAGTTTATATATGAAATCTTTCTTTCTTTCTAGGGCTCCATATCTTAAGAAAATTGAAACTATGTTCATCGTCTATCAAAACAAGAACTCCCCCAAAAAATCAAATTAAGAAAAAAATATCTCTCTTCTCCCAAACTCCTACTCAACCTGCTTATAATTAGGCATAAGTTATTGGGTAATTCTCTCCATCAATCAATCAATCCCCATTTATTAACAATCTTCACATATAAAAAGAGGCAAAAGTCAGCACCTTTCTCATGAAGCTTACAATCACATAGTGTTGGAAAAATACAAACAATGCATACAAAGCAAGCTAGGTATACAATAAATAGGAAATAATCAATGGAAAGGAAAGCACTAGAATTAAGAGGAATTGGCTTTCAGTAAAATGTTGGAATTTAGATAATAATTAAAGAAAGATGGAGAATCTAGTAGGCAAAATTGAGGAAGGAGAGCATTATAGGCATGAACAATGGCCAGAGAAAATTCCCAAATGTGAGAGACAGAATATCTTATTAGGGGAACAGCCAAGAGACCAGTGTCATTAGGTCAAAGAAACATGAAAGGAAATAAAATGTAAGAAGTTTGGGAAGGTAGCAGGGCAGTAGGTTATGAAGGGCTTTGAACTTCAAAAGCAGCATTTTATATTTGATCTTGGAGGCAATAGGGAGCCACTGAACTTTATTGACCAGAGGGATAACATATCTGAACATTTGTGCTTTAGGGAAAAACACTGGTAGCTGAATGAAGGATGGATTGGAGTGGGGAGAGACTTGAGGCTGGCAGACTCATCAGTAGGCTATTAGAATATTCCAGGAATGGGATGATGAGGGCTTGAGGTAGAGTGGGAACTTATTCAAGAGATACTACAGATGAGAAATCAATAGGCTGGATATGAGTAAGGACAGATAGGGAAGAGCTAAACCTCAAGAACTGGGAACATGTGATTGCCCTCAACAGTACTAGAGAAAGCAGGAACGGAGGGGAGTCTGGGAGAAAATAAAAAGTCTTATATTTTAGACATGTTTAATTTGTCTACTGGACATCCTGTTTGACATTTTTGACAAACGGATGGAGATGAGGTATTGGAGGTCATCAGAGAGGTTGGAGCAGGACAGATAGATTTGAGAATAATCAACAGAGAAAAGTAATTAAATCCTTAAGACTTGATAAGATAATCAAGTAAAGTAGAATAAAGAAAAAAAGAAGAGAGTCCATAATGGAAATTTGAGCAACACCTCTGATTAGAGGGCATGATAAAGAGAGAAAATTACTTAGGCTTGAACCCTAGGTTATATAATATATTTTATTTTTAATGACTTAATTTTCGCAAAATAATTTCTTATCCCAAATGCTATCTTCCAATAGAACAAAATAATAGTCTGCTATGCTATATTTCCAGAATTTGTTGCATCCTTCAGAAGTTTTCTGATTAATGAAGTTATTATATTTACATGGAGACACATGGAAATTTATTCAAAATGAAGAAGAAAGAAAATTGCTGTTTCTAGACATGGGAAATTTAATGAGATAGAAGGGCACAAAGCTTCAAGGATTCTCAAATATTGACTAAAATCTCAAGGATTGATGGCTCTTGTTATGAAGAGTTATCTTTCTCAACTCCCTATAAAACTTTAAAATAATTTCTTCAAAACTCAGATGTTGATTCTCAGTGACCATTTTGATAAGTTGGAGACTTAGATGACAGTTACTACTGATAGGTCTCCCTGGTATATGTATGTTGATGGGAATTATTTATCACCAGAGTTTTGGTTTCTTATACACCTGAAAATATCTTAGAGCTTGAATGCATCACCTTGCAAAAAGAAGCGCATCTGAAAAAAAAGTCTCATCGTGGGAACTGCCAAAGGGAGAAGGGAGTTGTTCTGTGGAATGAGGAGCTAACAAGAGGTTGGCTTGGCTGTGCTTTGAACTCCTGTCAGCTGTGTTGCCCAATTGAATTTTCACTTGATGTACTTGTTTTTTCACAGTTCATTGATGTAGTTTCTCATGGCAACAATTGTTTTAGTGACTAAGTTGCTTTTGGCAGGAAGATGTGGAACTGGATGTCAATAGGTTTGAAGCAGTAAATATTGGTGCTAAAAGGGGAGAGCCCTTTCAATCTCCTTTTCTAATATGAGGCAAGAGAGATGGATGTTGGCAATCAGCAAAATACATGAAGGGACCATCACTTTTTTTCTTATTAATACTTATTATTTGCAAAACATATGTATGGGTAATTCCTCAACATTAACCCTTACAAAGCTTTCTGTTACAATTTTTCCCCCTACTCCCCACCCCTCCCCTAGATGGCAGGATATCCACTACATGATAATTATATTAGAATACTTATGAAATTGAATATATGTATAGTTATTGCATCATTTTTTGTGCAGGAGAAATCATATCTACAAGAAAGAATAATCCGATAAAGGAAATACAATGCAAGCAAACATCAATAGAGAGCATGAAAATGTTATGTTGTAGTCCACATTTCACATCCTTCTCTCTGGGTGTATATGGCTCTCTTCACCGAACAATTGGAACTGGTTTAAAACATTTCATTGTTGAATAGAGCCATGTCCATCATAACTGATCATCATGTAATACTGTTGTTGCCGTGAATAATGATCTCCTGGTTCTGCTGATTTCACTAAGCATCAGCTCATGCAAGTCTCTCCAGGCCTCTCTGAAATCGTCCTGCTGGTCGTTTCTTACAGAACAATAATATTCCATAACATTCATGTACCATAATTTATTCAGCCACTCTCCAATTGATGGGCATCCCTTCAGTTTCCAGTTTCTAGCCACTACAAAAAGGGCTACCACAAACATTCTTACACATGTGGGACCCTTTCCTTCTTTTATGATTTCTTTGGGATATAAGCCCAATAGAAACACTGCTGGATCAAAGGGTGTGCACAGTTTGATAACTTTTTGAGCATAGCTCCAAATTGCTCTCCAGAATGGTTGGATCTGTTCACAGTTCCACCAACAATGCATCATTGCCCCAGTCTTCCCACATCCCCCCCAACACCTGTCATTATCCTTTCCTGTCATTTTAGCCAATCTGACAGGTGTGTAGTGGGGACCATCTCTTTGAGGCACAGAAGCCAACGTGACTCCTGGGAAATGAAGGTATTTATCAATTATTTCCATTCAGTAAAAGACCACATTTCCTAACAAAGAAACTATCTGCAAGTGAAATGGGCTCTCATATGATAATGTCACTGGAGATGTAGCAACCACTAACCACTTGATAAAGGAATTTATACACTGGGTACCTTAGACAAGGTTACCTCTGAGATCTTTTTCAAGTGAAAAGTGTCTGGAGATATTATGTCCTGTGATAGAGTAGGAACTCCAAATGCCCCAGCAGTTCAGTCATTATTTATTCAATCTCCCATGCCTTAAAAAAGGTATGTAATGTAAGCTGTGGTCAAGACATTGGACAAGTGCACATAGTGAGTGATTTTGAGATGGATAAGACATGATTTTTTCTCTATAATGTTGTGATGAGAGAGAGGAGATGAAATATAGTAACATACAAAAATTATATCTATAGAACACAATGCATTTTGGGATAAGGGCCATGCCCAAAATGACTTGAGGAGTTTAAAAGCAAAGTTTAGTTCTGTCTGGGATGACATGGGAAGGCTTCATGGGGGACAGGGTATTTGAGGTAGAATTTAAAGGAGATATAGAATTTCCATAGGAATGGGAGATGGCAATGATACTGAAATAAGGACACAGAAAGATACAAGACATATTCGTGGAAGAACTCATTGGCTCATTAATTTGGAGCATAGAATTCCTAGAGAGGGAAAATCAGAAAAAAGGGAAGGATTATCAGAGCCTCACTCGGGGGGCCTTACATGTAAAGCCAAAGGCCTTGCCTTTTATCCCAAAGGGAATATGAACCATTTCTTCAAAGGAGAATATTGAAATCAATAAAACAATAGTGACGTGAGATAATTTTGGTCATTTCATTTGAGAAGAGATATTTTAGAATCAGGGAGACCATACCTCTCTCATTACCTCTATTTTACTGTGCCCATCCTCCCTGTCTACAAAGCTTTCATTTCTCACCTCTGTCAAATTGTTTTTTCCCTGATTTTCTTGAAGACACAGTTAAAATTCTACATTCTGCAAGAGACCTTAAGACCTTAAGTAAATCACTTACTCCTTCCATTGGACCCCATAGTATCCTTGAAATCTCTTGCAAGACTGACATTGAATTAGCAAAGACTATTGTGAGTCCAGCATTAAATAAGATTATTTTCACTGTAAAAGTTATAGTTTTTTTTAGAAAAGCATAAACAAAGTAAAAGTCAAGCAATTTTACATTCTCATTGTAGCCAAAAACATCTCCATTATCTAACACATCCCAAGAAAAGCCTTTGGTTCTTTGTTATTTCTTTCACTTCCAAAATAGTGAGGGTAATCAATAGAGCTCAACTGCTTCTGGTTAGTTAGGGGATGGCTCTCCCAACCATGTGAAAAATTCTCTTGACAGAATGGGTGGATAAGGACAATTTGTTCCAACCTCCCTAAAGACAGTGAAAGCTGGCCCTGTGTTGTGCTTAGAACTTGATCAGACATCAAAGACAGCAAGATCATCTTCTTCATCCCAGGTCATTGCCAGTCAGCTTGAGTTTTGTCTTGTCACTGGAAAATGACCAAAGAAACTTGGAAAGAGAGAGTAAGGCTGATGGTCTTGTAGTCACTTAATTCCAATTCCTGTGCAAATAAAGACATCACCCTAGGATGTGACTGATCCTCCACAAAAAGAAGGACAAACAACTTCTAATAGGATAACAGCCAGTTGATCAAACCAACCTGTCCCCCAACCAATCAGTTAGGTCTGACCTAATTATTCCATTTGTTGCTTCCTCAACTTTTTTAAAGTTAACATTGATTCCCAAGGTAAGTTAAGAATTAATTAGTTTCTCTGTTCTTTTGGAGAAAGAGACATAGAGACAGAAACAGATAGAGACAGACACACAGAGAAAGACAAAGATATAGAAAAAATACAAAGAGAGAGACAGACAAGTAGCGGCAGAAAGAGATACACAGAGACAAAGACAGAGAGACAGATAGACACAGAAAGAAACAGAGACATAGAGAGAGACAGAGTCAGAGACAGAGAGAGAAAAAGAGACAGACACACAGAGAAAGATAGAGATACAGAAAGAGATAGAGAGGGAAACATTCAAGCAGAGGTAGAAAGAGACACACAGAGACAAAGACAGAAAAACAGAGAGGCATACAGAGAGACTGTCAGACAAAGAGAAACAGAGACATAGAGACAGACATAAAAAAAGAGACAGAGACACAGATATGGAGAAAGTCAGACACAGATAGTAACAGAGACAGAGAGAAAGAGAGAGAGAGAGAGAGAGAGAGAGAGAGAGAGAGAGAGAGAGAGAGAGAGAGAGAGAGAGAGAGAGAGAGAGACAGAGAGAGACACAGAGAGAGAGAGAGAGAGAGAGAGAGAGAGAGAGAGAGAGGCAGATACAGAGAAACAGTCAGACACAGAGAGAAAGAGACATAGAGACAGCCAGAGACAGAGAGACAGACACACACAGAGACAGAGGAAAAGAGAAAGAATGAGTAACAGAAAGTGCATGTATGTATGTGTGTTTGTATGTGTATGTATGCGTTTTCATTGAATCACATGGATGGAAAGAGAAAATAGATGTAATTTAAGAAGTGGATCATCAATTTGAGACACAGGCATAATATAGCATTGATAGGGGACTTCAGTTATCTAACCATCTCCAAATAATTCTCTCATTTTACATTCCAATATTTTCCCTTGATGTCCTCTCCTTTCTCCTCTACTATCCTTTTAATTATTTTGTTTCTTTTGATTTGAATGATGATTTACTCATGACTTTTATCTCACTCAGTGTCAATAATAACTATAAAGTCAAATTTGCCCCTTTTTGTTAAGATCACTTTTCCTTTCTGTTTATTGCCTAATTTTTGGACATTTGTGTTCAAATACTTATAGCTATGAGTTTTATTACTGGATCTCAGATTTTTTCTCCTGTAAATTTGTGAATTTTCCAAATGCTATTCCTCTTCCTTTCTTACTGTTCTTTATATTTACTAAATTGTGGTACCTACAAAGTGAGTTGTTACCCTTCCATTGCAGTGAACTCTTATTAGAAGCTACTTTTTACTAATCTTACTAAATAGATATAAATAAAAAAGAAAAAAGAAAGGGCACTCATTTTGGTAGGCAAAAATGAATTTCTGGACCTAGAATCAAAAAGACCTGAGTGTGAATCTTCCTCAGATATCTTTTTAAAAATATTTATGAGATTCTGACCAAAGTCACTTAGTCCATCAGTTTCTTCCTTTGAGAAACAGCAATTATGTTGTTTGAAAATTGCTGTTTGAGAAACAGCAAATATTCACAGAATTATTGTGAAGATCAAATGAAATAACACACATAAATTGCCTTGTAATCATGAAATATCTATAAAATTATTATTATTTAGTCTGGATCATGGTTACTGAGTACCAGAACAATTGCAGGAATACAACATAAGGCAACCCCTCCCATTTTAAAGTATGGTTTTGCCACTTTTTACAACATTGTTTACTATAAAGACATTGATGATGAAAAGAATCTGTGAAGACTGGTCTTACACAAGGGTTGACATAATCCCACAAAAAAGGGAAGTCATTGTTCCCATACATTTTACAATGAAAAGGAGTCCAATTCAAAACCACTTCCAGAGAAGATGGTCAGGGTTCTTATCTGGTGTCCATGTGTATAATTCCTCAAAGGAATGGTCAGCCAGTCAATTTTTCTAAGAAATTATTATTAACTTTGTTCTTTCATGATTTTGTTAAAAAAAGGATGTAATCAACTAAAATGTGATGGAAATCTGGTTAATGACAGTTACATTGTGTGTGCTTGTATATGTGTTCTGGTAAGATCTGTGGAAAATAAGTCAACAATTTGGGTTTGTTTCAGAGAATCACACCCAGATTTTCCCAAATAACTGAGAGGCCATCCTACTTACAGGTTTTATTTAATTTATGCCTGAGGAATGCCCTTGCCACAATTCTTCCTTACTGGTCACTGGTGAATCCAAAGGCTCGAAGTGACTGTGTTCATCACTGGTGATGATGTGTTCACGGAAGTCCTATCTTTGGGACAGGTCGCCCGGTCTCTACAGGTTCTATGTCTTTGTTGCCATTTCCTAATTCCTTTTTGTGTTTTCCATATTCTGGCAAACCTTTTTCAGAAAAACCATAATTTCTGTTTCAAATATGTCTGACCTGTAGGGAGATACAATTGCATTTTCATGCTTTCATAAATCAAAACACCTGCTGCCTCTTAAGGAAAGTGTTTATAATTATCTATTTGCAATCTATCCTTTATTTTTTTTAACTATTGTTGGACAGGCAGAAAATATATCTCTTAGGAGGGAAGTCTCTCCAAAATAAAAGCAACTTACATTTGTTTTATTTGTTTTTCCTCCCTTAGGGATATCCTGTTTCCTGCTATGAAATACAGAATGTTTATTTGTTTACTAACAAAAAATTAAAAAGTATCTCTGTCCATAAAAGTTTGTTACCATCTTGATCTTTCTCAGATTTTAATTTTCAAATTTTTGCATTTTTCTTTCATTCTGACAGGTCCCAGATTGTTTAGAGAATCATAAAGAGATCATCAAAATTCACACACACACACAGATACACACATAGATATGTGTATCACATAATGTGTGTGCATAGCATGTAAATATATACTTATAGATGTGTATGTGTATATATATATATATATATATACAGAGACAGAGACATAGAGACGGACAGACAGAGACATAAAGAAACAGATAGACATAGAGACACAGAGAGACAGAGACAGAGAGACAGAGAAAGAGACAGAGAGACAGAAACAAAGAGACAGAGAGACAGAGACAGAAACAGAGAGAGAGAAAGACAGAAACAAAGAGATAGAGAGAAAGAGACAAAGAGAGAGACAGAAAGACAGAGACAGACAGAGACAGAGACAGAGAGAGAGATAGACAGAGAAAGAGAAAGACAGAAATAGAGAGACAGAGACAGAGGCACACAGAGAGACAGAGACAGAGATAGACAAAGAAAAAGAGAGATATAGATAGAGAATGAGAAAGACAGAAATAGAGAGACAGAGACAGAGACACACAGAGAGACAGAGATAGACAAAGACAGAGAGAGAGACAGAAAGAGAAAGACAGAAATAGAGAGACAGAGACAGAGACACACAGAGAAACAGAGACAGAAACAGAGACAGATATAGAGAGACATCTTTAGACCATCATCTTTCAGACTCACAGGCCTTACTACTACATTTATGCTGACATTCCCCCAATCCATTTTTCACTAGCTGCTGACCCAGTGCTGACTCTCCCTTTGCTGTCTTTATGACATTTGGGTTGGGAATGGATGCCATCGACAGTAACTCTCTTAATGCCAGCAATACTAAATTGCTGTTCTTGGAGATTTTTTCAGGGCACTGTTGCATTGGCTTCCATGGTGCTAGTTTCTGGGATAATAAAAGATATTTTTTGCTTCCAGTCCATATGTCTGAATAGGAGCTGCTGTAATTGTTATTACTCTTGATGCAGACCTTTCAGATTGTTGTGGTTCAGCTGTTTTAATTATATTTAACTCTTTGTGACCCTATTTAAGGTTTCTTGGCAACAGTAGTAAAGTGATTTGCCATTTCCTTCTCTAGCTCATTTTGCAGATGAGGAAACTGAGGCAAAAAGGGTTTAAGTGACTTGCCCAGGGTCACAGAGGTAGTAAATGTCTGAGACCAGATTTAAACTCTGAAAGATGAGTTTTTCTGACTTTGGACTTGGCACGTTGTACATTGTGCCATTTAGCTGCCCCTAAAATTTAGGATAGTTTCCTTAATTATGATTTCTCTAATTCACAGAACTTATCAATTTATTGTTTTCAAGTTCTCTTTAAAATGAATTATATGGTGAAAATATAAATCATATCCCAACACACAAACATATAGATAACACGTATACATTTAAGACATATATATATATACATACACATGCATGTATGTATAGCTATCAACTCTTGCTCAACTGATACCTAAAAATATAGTTAAATAGATGATAGAAATAGATATGTAGTCATAACTAAGTCACTTTACTATTTACCTTCTGTAAAAAAGATAACTTTATAGGATTACATTATACATGAATTTCTATCTTTATTTATGATGAACCAACATTTATTGGTCCCAGTCATAGTACCAGTACCAGGTGCTAAACATACAAGTACCCAGAATGAAATGCCATCTACTTGAAAGAAGCTTATATTTTGATGGGACACCAAACAGGTACAAATATAATTATATGATAAATAAATAGAAATAAACCAAAATAGTTAAATATTGCTTAAATGTTATAATTTGTGAGAATTTTGCCAATTTGACTAATTTGGAAAAACTTCATTCATTAGATGGGGCTGGAGCTGCAACATACAAAATAGGGGGAGATTGTCAAAATAACAAAGAAAGAGATGATTAAAAAAAGATTGATAAACAATAATGGTCTCTGAGACACCACCAGATTTGGCAGTTCAGAGATCATTGGCAACTGAAGAATCAGAAGTTTTGGTTAAGTGATGAGGTTAGAAGTCAAATTGGAATTTTTTTTAAAGCTTTTTATTTGCATAACATATGTATGGGTATTTCTTCAACATTGATCCTTATAAAGCTCTCTGTTATAAATTTCCCCCCTAGTCCCCTCCCCTCCCCTAGATGGCAGGAAGTCCACTACATGTTAATTATGTTAAAATACTTGACAAGTCGAATAGATGTATACATATTTCCATACTTATCTTGCTGTGGAAGAACAATCATATCTACATGAACAAAAAACATCTGAGAAAGGAAACCCAATGCAAACAAATATCGATAGAGAGCATGAAAATGTTATGTTGTGGTCCACATCAAAATGTAATTTGAATTCAAGAAATGGAACAGGGCATTGAATGCAGGAATATTACATTAAAAAGTTGAGAGGATGGTATGGTAGAATTTGGTACACTTAGGATAGAAGAAATTTGTACCTATTTGAAGGTATCAGGGAAGGAGCTAGTTAATAGAAGGAGGCTGAAGACTCGAGAGGGAGGATACTGTTGGAGGGAATATGACTGAGTGCATGTTAACAAGATTTTGGCCTTGACAAGGAGATGAGCCATCTTTATGTCAGAGATAGGAAAAAGGAAGAAAGAATTAGAATAGCTGTCAAGGGGTTTTGAGATTATGTAAATGAGAGAAAAGAACAATCATTGAATAGCCTCCATTTTCTCAGTAAAGTAAGAGGCAGAATCCTTAGACAGGGACCAGGGTCAATCGATGAATGAAGCTTAAGGAGGGCAAAAAAGGACTCGAATTGCTTCAGTAGAGTCACATAGAGAATCATCAATCTGATAAGAATAAAAAGATCATCAATGCAGCAAAGGCCCAAATGAGACAGAATAAGACATTTGTAATATTATTTGGCACAATTTTAAGATTTTTTTTCCAGTTGCATCAGCCAAAAGAGTTATATTTCTTTTTTATCATTATCTTCCCCTCTCTCTTTTCTCCCTTTTTCTTCAATCTTCTCCATACACGCATATTTTGGATCAACTACTGATTTCTTTGGTATCTGAAATTGCCATGATCAAAATCCCTCTACCAATGCAGACTGTCACCTCTGCTGATTTCCATGAACATAGGGAATTGAAAAGGCAAACATATGTAGGATATTTATTGGATTATATATTAGTCTGTTGATAAGAGAAAACATGGAAGACAATGTAATTCATAAAATAATATAGGAAAACTTGTATAGAACTGATGGTGAGCAAAGTATCACTAAACAAGACAATGATATACTCAATGACAGAAATAATGTAAATGAAAGCAGCATTCAAAGGCATACAAAATATGTCTTTTACATATATTACCATTCTTTTTAGTTTTTTACATATACTAATTACCCTACTTTTTTAAAAAAAAGATGTAGCAGTAGTTACAGTTAAGAGATGTTTAATATATTTTTAGATATGTTTATTTGGACTGCTTTTTAAAACTGCTTTCCTTTGTTATAAGAGAAAGTTTCTATGGTACAGGATTATGTAAAACAATTATATAGTTTAAAAAGAAAATGAAATTTTAGAAAATTACTCATACTGCACAAAATACCACCACTAATCAAAACCAAAAAGATTTAATTTGGTGAATTCAGTTTTATCTGGAAAATTTTGTTTGCCCATTTAGCATTTACCATTGCCCTTTTAGCATTTAACATTAAGCACAGTGCCGAAACCATTAAGTAGGAACTTAATAAAGGCTTGTTAATTTGACATGAATTATAAATCTTTCTGTCCCACAAAACATGGCCTATTCTTTCTTTGATTCCATCTTTGCTGTATAAACAAAGTCTGAATGTTTCCACCACTGAACAGTAAGCCAGAATTTCAAATGGGAATCAAGCAAATTGACTTCCTGTCAGGGGACAAATACACATTGTCCAAAGTCAGTATGTGGCATTATCCCACACAACTAACTGAAAATGAAAATTAATGGGGAGAATGATGTTTTACAAGCTGCCAGCCAAAATTAACGAACTGTTTGACTTGAATGGCATAAATTCTCACTCTGTGTAGGCATCAGAGTGACACAATGTTTTTATCCCAATCTATGAATTTCAATTAGAAAAAAAGGAAAATAAGGATTTTTATTAATCAGAATGATTTCTCAAAGCAAACTACTTTTTTTTTGCCTTTACCTTGACACTATTATGTTGGTTACCATATAATTATCATTTAGCACAGTAGTATTTAAGAGTTCAGCAAGATCAGATATCCAGATCAGATAACAACTATTTTTTTTTACATGAAAGGAGTCAACAAAAAGGAAGACTATGAGACAAATCCAATTTCAGAAAGAAATGTTTCAGCTAAATCTCACCTTCTTTTATGTGGGCTTTTAGGAATTATTGGGTGCATTAACATGATTATGGAAAATCTAATCATTTGAAAGCATTAATGAATCCTTATCTCCACTTCCTGAGATACTGAAATGAAAGATGTTTCCACACAGTAGCTCTGTGAAATTAGTAGTACAAATGTCATTATTTCCATTTTACACACAGAGAAATTGAGAGGTTAAGTGATTTTTCCATTATCACCCAATATGCAAGATCAGGAGTGGGGGTGAAGCTAGACTGGATTGTAGCCCTGCATTTAACTGGTTCTACAGCTCAACTTCCTCACTCTCCCATGGCTTTATTACAGTATTATAAATGATAATTAAACCTTCATCAGAAGTGAGGTTGACTGAATTTGTGTTTCTTTGGGTTTCAGTTCTGCTCAGTGGAATGATTTACTCTGACACAAAGTAGGGGAATTACTCCCTTGTATGGAGGCTTTGGAAGCACTTCTCTCTATACCCCAAAGTAATACCATATTTGGGACTTCATCAACTTCTTTTTCAGATGAAAACTTGACAGCTGTTTATACAGTTATAAGACAATGGATGCTCATATCCATGCTTATGCTTAAAGTACCCAGACTTCTGATTGGCCCTGAGTGTATCAGGAAGAATATCTCTAGGATCAGTCATGAGTTAGATTAGAAGTATGAGGGGTTTTTTGTTTCGTTTCCAGTTGGCAGCCATGATCAAACTCTTTTCAGCCCAAATGTAATTTTGACAGTCTCATAAAGATCTGATGAATAAATTTGACATTCCTAAGTGAGATTATTCATAAAACAACTATATTTGTCATTTCCTTTATTTCAAGAAGGATTGAGGAGTACTTTCCAGGCATACTTAGGATGGGAAAAAAATCAACACACAAATGGATTGGTAGAAAGGATATTCTGAATAATGGAATATTAGATCATTAAGCATTTATTAAATACTTTCATGTAATAAGCTCTGTGCTAAAGCAAAAAAAATTGCTCAAAATAAACAACATCAAAAACCCCAACAATCCTTGCTCTCAAGGAGCTGACAGTCTAACGGGGGAGGTGGTTTAGAGTGGTCAGGACGAATTAGCACTGTGGGTATGCAACTGCTGAACCCTTTATAAGGTTGTCTGTCTAACTTTGGTGTTTATTTTCACCTAGTTTTCTCTTTGACTCCCAAAAGCTGTAGCTTGTGCAGCAGCCACATCCTGAAAAAACATCTCAACAGATACCAAGGCCATCCACTGCCCCCTCCAAACCATCATTTTTCTCTTGCTATTGGACCTTGATAATTCTAGAAGGGAGAGTGAGATTGATGACATTGTGATTCACTTAAATCCAATTCATACACAGGCCAAGATATCACTCTGTGATCCTCTTCAAAAAATGAACAACAATATGGGCTATATTTAAGATGTTGTAGATGAAAGGAAGTAGTATTATTTGTACAATGGAGTTTCAATGTTTGCATAGATTAAATTTTGATTCATTTATAAAATGAATGGAAGAGCTATACATAGATGAAAATTATACCCAATTACATGGTAAATGTAAATAAAAATGCATGGATAATTTTGCTCAAATATTCTTTGAGGATGATACAATCCATTGTTGAATATTCCTTCTGAAAGTCTGCTTCTTCCCTACAAAGGATGACTTAAATTCATGTATAGATGACTACCATAAATTTTTTTGTAGAGTTGTCAGAGAAGAAATATAGACTGATAATTTTTCATGTGCTCTTGGTTACTGTTCATGGAGGAATTAGCAAGATTTGAGATTCCTTCCCCTCATGTATTTGGTATCCTTCCTCCTTATTGCTACCCTTTATACAAGCCACTAAGCATCTTCAAAAATTGTATTCCCTACTGCAAATTTTCCCTCCTACATGTCTGGTTAAATCAGATGTTATTGTTATGTTTGTTTCTATTATGATTATTATTTGTTGAATATAAAAAATAACTTTGGAGAACATAATGTTAGCTAAAATGTCATTTTGTGACAGTGTGTTTGGTAACATTGCATCAAAATCATTTAAAGATTCTTGGAGAATTAGTGATAGAAATAACCTTATTTAGTGACATTTTGATAACAAATATCAATTGAGGAATAAAACTCTCTGCCCTTATAATCCCTACTTCTGACTTCTTCCTTCCAGAAACTCCATTTTAGGGAAAACACTTAGATCAGTCTATCTTCATTCCTCTTATCAAATTTCTGTCTTTTTTTACATGCCACAATGAGGATATCTTCCCTCCTCCCAAATTTGGAGATTTTTTATATGTTGTCTTCTTTATTTCCCCATTAAAATGTAAGTTCTTAAGGACAGCAACTGTTTTTCTTCTTGTATTTATATTTTCAGCACTCAGCACAATGCCTGACACATAGTACATACTTAAATATTTTTTTATTTGACCTGACAAAGGTATTTATTATTGTGACAAAAGAGATTCAGACAGAGCCCAGATAAAACAAGGAATTTCCTGTGGAGAGCAAAGTATTATATGGATGTACGACATTGGGTCCATGGCACCCAGCCCTAAAAAATCTCTTAGTTTCCCAGATGAGATCTGTGATGACTTAAGGGAGTTTGGATTGTTTATCCATACAAAAAATCCAAACTGACAAAGGATGTTTTTATCCCCCAGACTTCAGGATGCATCTGAATGGACCCCTGTAAAGCAATATTATCAATCTCAGACAGAAATGGGTACCAATAAACCTCATAGGGGCATCTCTGAGGGCTGCATCTTGAGGTAGCAAACAATGTGTTAACATTCAGTGTATTATGTTGGATATTTAGAGGCATTTAGATGGCTCCTGGAGAGAGTCAGGAAGGCCTGAGACACTTCTGAGTTGTGTGACTTTCCTTTTTTCTTAATCCACTGGAGAAGAAAAGGGTAAACAGGAATATATCCTTGGCAAGAAAACCACATGGACAAAATGTATAAACTAATTACATATTTAATTTGTTTTGTTAAATATTTTCCAATTCTGTTTTAATCTGGTTCAGGTCTCACTTAGGAGTAAGACCTTTGGCCTGGTGTTTGATCCTTCTGCTTTAAGGCATCACTAACCATCACTATATCTGGACAATAATCTGGGCCCTTATTTGGAAAGGAGGAAGAGAGCAGACTTTTAAGAAATTACTGACTCCAAGCATTCCATAATAACAAAAGCTCATCTTTTTAATAAACTTTATTTTTAAAATTAGAGTTTCTGTGTAATAACCAGAACTGATATATTCTTTCTCTGAGGGATAAAAGATTAACTTCACAGAGAAGCTAATGGAAAGATACATGATTGGTATGAGCAAAGCAACCAGAAGCTACAAAGAATAGGAAGGAATGATTCATCAAAGAATTGCATGACAAAGGAGAAGAGAGATGGGTCATATGACAAGAGAGAGGATGATGATGTAGGAATAATTTAGTGTCCACTAGATCCCTTGCGATGTCCAGAAAATGTTAGGAAAGCCTCTAGAACATTGGATGGATTCCCATTTAATGAGTTTTGAGCACAATGTGGATAAAGGTTGCTCAGGATGGTCTTATATGGATGCTTTGTGATTTGCATTGTGGAAATTAACTCCTGAACTTAAGAAACCAAAATTATATTTAAACAGCCCTTATGAACCTTCTATTTCTATAAATATTAAGCAAAACCTTAAAATATTTCTCTGCCCTTGATTTTTTAAAAAAATCATTTAATTATTAGTCCACATAATAATTGTGTGAAGAAGTGAGCTATATTTGAGTCATATTCTCAAATTTGCTTTCCTGTCTTGAGTATTTTTTTCCATTTTTTTCTGTTTTTTTCCCCAAAAAAGAATGCTGTTGGTAGTTTGCTTTGTGAAGACTTGTATATATAATCTCTCTTAACTCCCAATTATTGTATTGCACTCAATAATAATTATTTTAAATGATAACAAGGCTTCTTCCAAAGCTTAAAACTTGGCTACTAAAAATAGGAAGATAATGGATATGGCAAGTAATTGGTTTTAAATCTATTGATTTAATTAACTAAATTTAAAAGTCTTAGGAATTGATTCTGAAGAGTGAAAATCAATTAAATAAAATGTTTACAAGTGAGAATATAAATATGCATAGGCAGCTAGAAAGTACATTATTTGTCATGCTAAACCTGCTTATCCACACAAGCTGTGTACAGTGTATGTCAATTCTAATCACATCAGGCTTAATAAAAGCAAAATAGTTCTTTTCTATTTCCCTTTACCACTTGGTTAACCCTTTCAACCTCATCATCTGAAAATAAATTCCTTTTTTATTTTGAGGCTGAAATTTAAATACAATCAAATAGAATCTAAGTTATGAATAGCCTAGAGTATTCATTTTATTGGTGTGTCTGTGTTTCTGTATTCACAATATCAACACTATGCTTTGCACATTCAAAAAATGTATGTCTAATGAGTTTAATTTCTGTTCAATTTTCAGAATAGTGCTATTAAAGGCTTGTTTATCAATTGAAATGTCCATATGACTTTATGGCTTATACAGTACCTTAATAAGACAAGTAATCACAAGAAAGTGGAATTGAAGAGTATATTTAAATATTTAAGTACATACTTAAATATTTAAAAATAGAAAGATGATTTTTTTTAATTCAAAAGACCTTATGTATATATAGATGGGGAGGAATTAACCAAATGACTTCATAGACCATGAAATTTTTAAAATTCATACTGAATTAATGTATTTTTTTTCCATTTTCAGAAAGAGACATTAAATTGTCAGTCTATCAGTCTATCAGAGTCCAATATCATGGTGCTGTGAACTCAAAATGAGTGTGTTGGTCATGAGTTCTGTATCCATTGATGAAGATAAAGTTGACCAGAATTCACTAGTAGGATCAGTCAAGAAGACATATTCATTTCATTGGAGGAAAATAGCAGAAGTAAAAAAAAAATAATAAGTGGGCAAACAGTTCATAACCTTAATTAGATGTAGGATCAGTGATGTTTCACTGATCTGAATAAAACTGAAAAAAAATCTGAATAAAAGTCAAGTGTCTTTATTAACCAAATGAGTCAGCAAATTGTGAGTATAGACAGTCAGTTTGGTCAAATTGCATTTTTCTTTTGTCAAAAGACAATTTTTTAGGGGCAGCTAGGTGGCGCAGTGGATAGAGCACCAGCCCTGAAGTCAGGAGGACCTGAGTTCAATTTGATCTCAGACACTCAATACTTTCTAGCTGTGTAACCCTGGGCAAGTCACTTAACCTCAATTGCCTCAGGAAAAAAAAAAAGTAATTTTTATTTTACCAGTTATTTTATCAAATTTTGAGGGTCTAAAAGAATACTAATATACACTTTCTTGTGGAAAATTATTGTTGATCCCAAATCTCATTATATCATCACAATAATGAGTGATGAAAAGAGATGCTTGTTAAATGGATGTTGTGATGTTAAACACAAGATTTATAGCTAACATCTTTCTTTGTAAGTTCAACAATTTCTTTGGGACTTAGACAGGTCTTTACATTTAGAAATTTAGAAAACTAGCATTACTGTGAAAATAGTGATGCTGACTACAGAATTGATATGCTGCTTTTCTTTGATTCACTTAATGGGACGAATGCTTATTAACAGATCTGAGGCTTGATTCTTTTTTCTTTTTGCATTGAAACATAGATTTAACAAAAGCATCTGGTAAATTACTCAATAACTTGTCCTAGTTTCTTTTGCCTACAGAATGAGTTTGCCTACCAATTCTTACTTACAAAAAAGCCAATTCTTCTGAGAAAAGATGCATATTCAATGCTAACATGTCTAAAAATATGGTTTTGCCCTTTTGACTCCAGTATTGCCTTCTTTTTTCTACGAAGTAACGGATAAAAGTAAAATGTTTTTCTCATATCCAAATATTCTTCATTCTTAGAAATTTATTAACTTTGTATTGAAATTACATAGAATTTTTATAAATATTGAGTGGAATAGATTTCTAGTGCCATCTCTTATAGTTCTACTTAAACTAGATTTCAAATGCTTTAGTTAATTGATTTTTAAAAATTATGTATTGGTATTTCATTCAAGATGCTCTAGATGAAACCTTTCCTCATTTCCCACTGCTAATGCTTTTCTTCCTAACTACCTTGCATTTATTATCTTTTTGTTTTTTCTGCATATACTTATGCATTTTTTCTTTAAAATGTAGCTTGAGAGTCCAGGATTTTTCATTCTTTGTATTTACAAATCCAATGCCTACTATGATATTTGATACATAATAGGTGCTAAATAAGTGCTTATTGACCAAATGATGGATTGCCAAGCATATCCAAAAATAAGTGCATTAAATAAATAAAGATTTTAGATAAATGAAATCGACGGGATGACAGTTTTCCAGGCATATCCCCTCATATTCAAATATTTATGTGGCCTGGACATAGTGTAAATATTCTAATAGGCTTTTCCAAGATGAAGGATTTCAAGTTAGGCCCTGTAAAGTACTATATGTGATATACAATTTCAAGTTCAGAATTATTGCCATTGAGTCAGAGAATATGGAAAAAAGTACAATGAAAGTAAAGCAAATAATATAAGCACCTTTGACTATTTATTCAAGTACATATATACTACCTCATTTGATACTTCCAAATTCCCAATGAGAAATGTATTAAAAACATAATTATCCTCACAGATGATGTAACTGAGATGAACCTTCAATATAAGTATTTTTTTTTATTCTGGGAAAAACAAAAATAAAAGTTTGTATGCATATATGTATGTATGCATATATATATATCCACATATCACAAATATGTATATATGAATATATTGCAAACTTTGAACAATTTAGCCAATTTAGTTACTCTATATTTTATTAAGAAATTATATTTCAATAAATGTTTTAATAAAATCTGAAAAATAGTATTATTTTACTATTTAAGAAAGTAATGCTTGAATTTTGAAATGCCATTTTAAAAAACATATAGTACTGTTATCTAGACATCAAAGGTTTTCTATTACTCTGTGCCAAAATCTCAGTCTTTGCTGTGTCTGTGTCTGTGTCTGTGTGTTTGTCTGTTCCTCTCTCTGTCACACATGCACACATATACACATCACTCTCCCTCATATATACAGAGTTCAGTTTAGCTTAGAGTACTTCATATATTTCACAGAAAAGAATTTATGTTGAATTGTTAAAAACAAACCAACATATGTTAGACTCTAGCACCTCCACAATTGCCAAAGTACTTAAGAGTTAATAGTTTACTTTGACAAAATTGCTTGACCTACTAAAAAGCATTTTCAAACTAATGATCTGCAGAGTAAACATATGTTGATATCATATGGTAAATTTAATACTAGATTCTAAAAAGAGCACTTATTTATAATGAGATATTTAGGGGAAATGTCACAGTAAAAAAAGAATGACAGAAATATTTTAGAATACCACCATCAGAAACCTGATCAATATTTATGTATAAATTGGAAAACAATATTCATTCATCAAATATTTGAATGCCTAATATGTGCAATTCTATCAAATTATTCAATGGGCAGTGACTCAAATTGCTACCTTTTCAGTTACTACAGGAAATATCAAGCTGCTTTTTTTTTTTTACCACTTATCCACAGGATAATTTTCACCCAAGGATTTTTGGGAATAAAATCAGAAATAACTTCCATTTTCACTAGAGCATTTCTGTTCTTGATTTACTTTATTATACTCACTTCATTACCACTAAACTAAAATGAAATTATCTCAATTTTTGGTCTCTGCCCACCTTGTCCTGCCTGCCACCAACATCTAGGAAGGGACTTCATAATGATAAAACTGATTTGTGGTTCAGACATGATTCTTTTTTTTTTCTACTGCTTAACAAAAATAAAACTAAACAAACAATAGCCATTTATTTTAGTGATGAAAAATTGGTAGAAATGTATGAGTGATTTTAGCAAAGTCTTACTTTCATCACAGAAATTTGAAGGGTAAATTTCCTTTATTTACTTCAATTATCTAATCATTTTAACTTTTTACAGGATTCTCATTCAGTGGTCTGTCCTTCAATTCACATTTTTCCTTTCCTTGGTTCCACAACTGAATAGTACTTATAAGTGTGTTATTTTTTGGTGTCTTTGTTCCTCATGTTTAATATCTCCATGTATTCTCCACTTTCCTTGTTTTCAGTCAGTCAGGCGGACAGCAAGAATTTGTTAGGTTCTTTCTACGTGATAGGATAGAAATCCAAGTAGAAAAACAGTCTCTTCCCTTTAGGAGGTTATATTCTAAAGATGGAAGACATCACATAAATGAAAGGACAGGGCATATAGTAATAGAAGTCTAAAGTAAAGACTCAAGGGACAGTAAATATGGCAGATCTAGATACTTTTCCTTAGTAGAGTATCGGGGAAGATCCATCAAATCAAAGGAAGAGTCTGTGAGAACCGCCACTATGAGAAAGTCCAAGGTGGAGCAAGCTTCCAATTAAAGGCATTTCTAGGTGGTTATAAAAGAATTTTAGAGTACCTGGAGAAGAATGAGGTCTAAATGTGTGATTGTCTGATGAATTAATTTCACCTGAAGAATCATAGATTCGATTTTGATGATTAAGTAGGCATACTAAAGCATGGGAAGACCCCAAAATGCTTTTGATCTATTCTGCCTTTTCATTCTTTCTTGGTTTGCTTTTATTTCAAATCTATATCTTGCTTCCCAAGGTCAGAAAAGATGTTAAGTAGAGATAAGGGGAATTAAAAATGCTGAGGAGGCTAGTGAAAGCTAATTTTATAATTTTATTTTTATTTTTAATTAAAAATTATCTCTAAAAACTTTTATTGATTACTTTTGCTTTATTATCTCATGCTTATGAAACCAACAATGGTTCCAATCCCACCTTTGATACTTCCTGAATGATCTTGATCAAACTCCTGAATCTTCTTCTGATTCTAGACATATGATATCCCATATCCTTTCTCTTAACAAGGAAAACCCACCTGAGTAAGATAAACAAAACTTTTGCAACTAACACTATGTACTGTCCCCCTTCTAAGGACTAATTTACTTCAAGGAAAATTTGATTTCTCTCCTTAAACCCCATTTGACTCAATGTGCAGAAATCATATTGACATTTCTACTTCAGCAATCTCCACTTGAGGGTGCCAAACAAAGCCTTTTGAAAATATTGTTGCCACATGGAAAAATCAATTGCTTCTGCCATTTTCTGCTAATGTACTAATTTCACACATTAAAAAAAGGCAAGAAGAGAAACCTATGATCACTTGCTGTTGAGAGATAATTTGATATACCCTGATATCTAACAGACACATATGGAAATGAGTTGCTTTAGGAATGAAATTCTTATAATGTGTTGTTTTGGAAAACATTGTAAATACTTCAGCATAAACATCTGTCTTGCAATACCCAAGGCAATAGAATAGGTTTTTTCTTCTTGTTTTTCTGAAAATAAGCCTTTGTTATGTGAGAATTGTTAAATTGTTTGGAGGAAATACTAGATCTCCCCATTTGTATATCTAATACCATCTCTCTAAGTAACCATCTGATCTTTCTGAAACTTTCTGAAATTCTGCTTTCAGAGTGTAGTGAAAATGAGATTAAGGCCTTCTTCTCACTCTTCTCCCACTCTCCCCTAACCTCTGTGCTTTTTTTTTTTTTTTTTTTTGAGTATCATTATCTGGAATTGTTAGAAGCCTTAGAAGGAAATTGGGGTACTTGGGAGTTTTAGAGAAAAACTTGGATGTTTAATCAGACCTAACTTAAAAGATTTCACTTTGACAAACTTTAACCTTTATTAAAAAATAGCATAGGATGGCTTAGAGTCCTAGAGCTGAAATCAGGAAGACCTGATTCCAATCTTGTATATGGAACTGACTTGGTTAGTGATATCAGACCATTTACTTACCTCTTGGAATCTATCTTTTCACCTGTAAATTAGGGCTAATAATGCCTGCAAGCTCTACCCTGAAGAGCTTCAGAGACACTATATATAAAGTACATGTTAAATATTAAAATACTTTGTGAATATCAGTTAATAATACTAATGTATTTTAAAAATGATGACAAATTTAAAAAACTCCCTGTAATTTTTGATAATATTCCTTTTTATTTCCATTTATTAATTTTTTGATCTGATAATTTCTTTGCTACACATGCTGTATTTACAATTCAGTTCAACACCTTAATTTTTTTTTTTTTTGCTGAGACAATTGGGGTTAAGTGACCTGTCCAGGATCACACAGCTAGGAAGTGTTAAGTGTCTGAGACCAAATTTGAACTCAGGTCCTCCTGACTTCAGGGCTGGTGTTCTATCCACTGTGCCACATAGCTGTACCAGCACCTTAAATTCTTTTTTTTTAATTTCTTTTTTTATTATTTTATTTTTTTATTAAAGCTTTTTATTTGTATAACATATGTATGGGTAGTTCCCCAACATTGATCTTTACAAAGCTTTCCATTACAAATTTTACCCCCAGTCCCCTCCCCTCCCCTAGATGGCAGGAAGTCCACTACATGTTAATAATGTTGAAATGCTTGAGAAGTTATGCAAGAAAAATCCT
>JAJPUD010006741.1:47335-61240 GCA_023553655.1 Myrmecobius fasciatus | reverse complement strand
CAACAAAATAGATAAACCTCTAGTTAATTTAATTAGAAAAAGGAAAGAGGAAAATCAAATTGTTAGTCTCAAAAATGAAAAGGGAGAACTTTCCACCAATGAAGAGGAAATTAGAGCAATAATCAGGAGTTACTTTGCCCAACTGTATGCCAATAAATTTGATAACCTAAGTGAAATGGAGGAATATCTACAAAAATATAGATTGCCCAGATTAACAGAAGAGGAAATAAATTACTTAAATAGTCCCATTTCAGAAAAAGAAATAGAACAAGTCATTAATCAACTCCCTAAGAAAAAATCCCCAGGACCAGATGGATTTACATGTGAATTCTACCAAACATTTAAAGAACAGTTAACTCCAATATTATATAAACTATTCGAAAAAATAGGGAATGAAGGACTCCTACCAAACTCTTTTCATGATACAGACATGGTACTGATACCTAAACCAGGTAAAACAAAAACAGAGAAAGAAAATTATAGAGCAATCTCCTTAATGAATATTGATGCAAAAATCTTAAATAAAATATTAGCAAAGAGATTACAGAAAATCATTCCTAGAATAATACACCAAGACCAAGTAGGATTTATACCAAGAATGCAGGGATGGTTCAATATTAGGAAAACTATTAACATAATTGACTATATTAATAACCAAACTAACAAAAACCATATGATAATCTCAATAGATGCAGAAAAAGCATTTGATAAAATTCAACATCCATTCCTATTAAAAACATTAGAGAGTATAGGAATTAATGGACTTTTCCTTAAAATAGTCGGTAGCATCTATTTAAAACCATCAGCTCGCATCATATGTAATGGTGATAAACTGGAACCATTCCCAATAAGATCAGGGGTGAAACAAGGTTGTCCACTATCACCATTACTGTTCAATATTGTATTAGAAATGCTAGCCTTGGCAATAAGACAAGAAAAAGAGATTAAAGGAATTAGAGTAGGTCATGAGGAAACCAAATTATCACTCTTTGCAGATGATATGATGGTCTACTTAGAGAACCCTAGAGAATCAAGTAAAAAACTATTAGAATTAATCCACAACTTTAGCAAAGTTGCAGGATACAAAATAAATCCACATAAATCATCAGCATTTTTATACATCACCAACAAAATGCAACAGCAAGAGATACAAAGAGAAATTCCATTCAAAATAACTATCGATAGTATAAAATATTTGGGAATATATCTGCCAAGGGAAAGTCAGGATCTATATGAGCAAAACTACAAAACACTCTCCACACAAATAAAGTCAGATCTAAACAATTGGAAAAACATCAAGTGCTCTTGGATAGGTCGAGCGAATATAATAAAGATGGCAATACTACCTAAACTAATCTATCTATTTAGTGCTATACCAATCAAACTCCCAAGAGATTATTTAACTGAACTAGAAAAAATAACGACAAAATTCATCTGGAAAAACAAAAGGTCAAGAATTTCAAGGGAATTAATGAAAAAAAATGCAAATGAGGGTGGCCTAGCTGCACCAGATCTAAAACTATATTATAAAGCAGTGGTCACCAAAACCATTTGGTACTGGATAAGAAATAGAGTAGTGGATCAGTGGAATAGGTTAGGTTCACAGAACAAAATACTCAATGACGATAGTAATCTAGTGTTCGATAAACCCAAAGACCCCAGTTTTTGGGATAAAAACTCACTATTTGACAAAAACTGCTGGGATAATTGGAAAATAGTCTGGAAGAAATTAGGCATTGACCCACACCTAACACCATATACCAAGATAAGGTCAAAATGGATTCATGATCTAGGCATAAAGAATGATATTATAAACAAATTAGAACAATGTAGGATGGTTTACCTCTCAGACCTGTGGAGGGGGAAGGAATTTGTGACCAAAGAAGAACTAGAGGTCATCATTAATCACAAAATAGATAAGTTTGACTATATCAAGTTGAAAAGTTTTTGTACAAACAAAATGAATGCAGACAAGATTAGAAGGGTAGCAGTAAACTGGGAAAATATTTTTACATCCAAAGGTTCTGATAAAGGCCTCATTTCTAAAATATATAGAGAATTGACTCAAATATATAAGAATTCAAGCCATTCTCCAATTGACAAATGGTCAAAAGATATGAACAGACAATTTTCAGACGAAGAAATTGAAACTATTTCCGGTTACATGAAAAGGTGCTCCAAGTCACTATTGATCAGAGAAATGCAAATTAAGAGAACTCTGAGATACCAGTACACACCTGTCAGATTGGCTAAAATGACAGGAAATGATAATGATAGCTGTTGGAGGGGATGTGGGAAAACTGGGACACTGATACATTGTTGGTGGAACTGTGAACGGATCCAACCATTCTGGAGAGCAATTTGGAGCTATGCTCAAAGAGTTATCAAACAGTGCATACCCTTTGACCCAGCAGTGTTTCTACTGGGCCTATATCCCAAAGAGATTTTTAAGGAGGGAAAGGGACCCACATGTGCAAAAATGTTTGTGGCAGCCCTTTTTGTAGTGGCAAGAAACTGGAAATTGAAAAGATGCCCATCAATTGGAGAATGGCTGAATAAATTATGGTATATGAATGTTATGGAATATTATTGTTGTGTAAGAAATGACCAACAGGAGGATTTCAGAGAGGATTGGAGAGACTTGCATGAACTGATGCTGAGTGAAATCAGCAGAACCAGGAGAACATTATACGCAGCAACAAGACTATACGATGATCAATTTTGATGGACTTGGTTCTCTTCAACAATGATGTGATTCAAACCAGTTGTGCTGCGATGAAGATAGTCATATACATCCAGAGAGAGGCCTGTGGGAACTGAGAGTGAACCACAACACAGCATTTTAACGCTTTCTGTGAATATTTCCATGCATTCTGTTTTCCTTCTTAGGTTGTTTTTTTTTTTTTTCTTCTTCTTCTCTTTCTAGATCTGATGTTTCTTGTGCAGTAAGATAACTGCATAGATATGTATACATGTATTGTACTTGTCATATAATTTATCCTATTTAGCATGTATTAGATTACCTGTCATCTAGGGGTGGGGGGAGGGGGGAGGGAAAGGAAAAGCTTGGGAAAAAAAAAGTTTTTTTGCAAAGGTCAATGTTGAAAATATCACTCATATGTTTTGCAAATAAAAAGCTTTATTAAAATTTATTCTCTGATTTAAAGCTTCATAAAACAGCCCTTGTATTTAATGGTGTAGTTTGAACTGTTCGTTGGGGAAAACAAAACAAAACAATTAGGGAGTTTACATTAGGAAGACATGCATTCAGGTTCTCAGTTACAACTTACTAGCAGCTTGTCTCTGGGTAAGTCATTTCCATTGCCTGAGCTGGTCCCTTTTTAAACTCTAAAACCTAAGGATCTTAAAAAAAAATGTGAGCATCTTCTAAAACCGAACCAACAAAAATTCTTCACCTTTGTATACAAAATACTCCTTTTCAGATTTTTATAAAGCAAACTTTTAATACCTCTCTTGTAAACATGTTTAGGTATCTTTATTCTGTGTGACCTTGCATGAACAGGTAACAGAAATCACCCCAGTTTGCATTTGTAAATTGATGGAATTCTTTTAATGACATCATATTCTCCTGAAGCATTAACACATCTTTATTTATTTATTTTTGAAAACAATTATCTCCTGTATTATTCTCTGGCTTTGTGTCATGGAACATGATCATGTCCTAGGAATTCAAATTAAGGATAACACAAAGAATGAAAGAAAGGGACATGGTGGAAATTAATTGGATATAATACATTACAAATTAGTGACCATGCATAGAAGTGTTACCAGAAGAATATATAATTTGGAAAAGGATGGATTTTGAAAGTTTGTGGAGTTCACTAGCCTCCATGCAACATGTGGAAATAGTCATAATGGACCCGGAAAATAAGGAAGACCTTGGTGATAAATTTTTGGTAAAACATGGATGAAAGTTACATGGAGTAAGCATCAATAGGTTTAGATCTCAATTACAGTATTTGTATCTTTTTTATAACCCTTTTCTTAGAGAAGTAGCATTGTTTTTTCATATTAATAAAAGGATTATTTTTTGGGGGTATGTCAGAGCTGTCAAAAAACATTGTTGCCATGAATGTGGCTAAACCATATTAAATATAATTGGGGGAATATTTAAAAAAATAAATAAAGAAACATAATAGAACATGAATATTGCTGATGTGTTTTCCCAACTCATTATGCAGCACATGGGGATCCATATCAACACATGGGATTTGGGCATAGAGTAGATCTTGTGTATTGGCTTTCTATAATGTCCACTTATAAGTTAGAGGGAAATTTGGTTGATTTTTTAAATATTCAGTTTCCCCATATTTGTGCCTACTTTCAGTATGTTCACTTTGGGAAAAAATTAATTAATATGAATTTGCTTAAAATTACATTAGAAGCCATGAACACTACAATGGGGCTAGACCTTTATTTTAATTTTAGCAAGGAATTCCTGAAGGAAATGGCCTTTACCAATTCAAATTGACATTTAACATGAAACTTAAAGTTCTAAAGAGTTGCATAATAAGAGGTTATAGAATAATAAGAATAATAAGAGGTTAAATTACTTGTCCAGGGTCAAACAGCCAATCTGTGCCCAATTGAGACTTGACATTAGCTCCCCCTGGTTTCAAAATCAGCTCTCTATTGTACATGTGAATATAGGTTTGTTTTGTACCAAAATCTGAATATGTGCTGGTAAGACTTACAAAGTTTTTTTTAATATGACATCTATTAAATGATTTGTAACTTATCATATACACATAAATATGTATATGTAAATATATATATTTTATATATGTATTTTTGTATATATACAGATATACAAATAATTCTAGAATCTAGAATGCATAATTATATAATCCTGAACTTCTGCAATGATTTTAACTAATTGTATACATGTAGAAGTAACAAACTAAATGTTATAATTTTGTTATTTATGTATAAATGAAGAACAAAATCATCTTTTCCACCTTTTTGCTTTCATTTTTCTGTAGAAGTAGGGAAAACTTATTCTTATCTTCTTTGATTCTAAAGACATGGAGCATGTTCTTATCTTCAAGCTACTTGCTCATTCAATCATTCCTTATTTTATTTAAAAATGGAGGAACTCAGACTATGTTCAATATTTTGTTTCAAAGTCTGAGAGGAATACAGGAAAATATATATATAGCATGCCAATTACCATTTCAAATCTTATAGCATAGTAGGGTTGTTTAAATAATTTCTTTCCTTTACACATAACTTTTTTAGGTTTTCTTCATAAAAATTTCCTGAAATTTTTTTTTTCTAGAATAAAAAATAGACTGATACAAGATAATTTTAGAGGAACATAATGAAAGAAAGTTCCCCTTTGTCTTGTAAACATTTACATAATTATTTGTTCACTATAAAAACACTATTCTTTTTCACATGTACAGCTGTAATGATAGAGTTATTATTTCTTGATTTTTTTTTCTCCCACAGGGATAGAATGAGACAAAGAGAATGCAGTCTTCATGGGTGATTATGTAAGCAATTGACAATCACATTATCTTTTCTGTTTGTAGAAAGCGAGTTGTATAAATGAAATAGAATCTATATTTAACAATTCCTTAAAAATCAATTTATAAAAGGCCTTTCAATTCAAGTAGAGAAATAAAAGGGCAAATGTGATTCAAGTTTTTACCATTATTTTAGCAGTTTATATTTCACTGTAATCTAATTGCAAAAATGTATAGTTTTCAACCATTTTGTCATTGTCATTTGTCATATGTGCCATGTTAACTCACTTTCTTTTGATTGACTATGGATTTTAATAAGGAAATAAGAAATGTTTTCTTTCCTCCTACAGAAAAATTAGAGGAAAAACCTGGCAAAAATGATTTTGTTTTTCATTTATACAGAAATGAGAAAATTGTAACATTTTCTTTGTTCTAGACACTGATGAAGTCAATATCTGTGTCTTGAGTTACTTATATCTTATAGTCTATCATGTGAAAACACGCTATATAAAAGAAACATTGTCTATAAAAGAGAGACTGTTATTCCTTTCTTAGCAGGAGCAAAGCTGGGCAGGCTCCTGCCCCTGAGTTTGTTAATCATTGCATATGAATAAGAAAAGTGCTGCAGTTGACAGTAATATGGGTCTAGAATTTAATAGGAAACAACAAAAGTTGGGTTGCATTAGAGAAAAAATTAAAAAAATAAATGATCCAGATTTACCTGCCAAGATACATAAAGGAACTATGTAAACACGGTTTCATTTTTTCTCCCCCACACAAATAAAGACAAAAGTTTTATTTGCTCATGGGTAGGCTGAGCTAATATGATACAAATTATAATTCTACCTAAACTAATTTACATATTCTACACCATATTAATTAAAAAATAAAATTTATTTGGAAGAACAAAAGATGAACATCAAAATAATCAATGAAAAAAATGTAAAGGAAGGGGACCTAACAGTACTAGACTTCAAACTATATTATGATGCAGTAACCATCACCAGTACTGGACAAGAAATAGAGTGGTTTACCAATGAAATAGATTAGATCCATAATTTACTGAAGTAAATGACCATGGTAACTTAGTTTTTTATAAGCCAAAAGATCCATTCTTTTGGGGCAAGAACTCACAATTTCACAAAAACTGCTGAGAAAACAGGAAAGCACTCTGTCAGAAACTAGCTACTGACCAACACAACACATCTTAAACCAAGATAAATTCAAAATTATAAGCAAATTAGAGGAGCCTGGAAAAAATAATTGAATGATCTATGGATAAGGGGAAGTTTTTGAACAAACAAGAAATAGGTTCATTCTGTGGAGTTAAAATGGATAATTGTGATAACATCAAATTAAAAAAGGTTTTACACAAACAAAAATAACATACCAAATTAAAAGTAGAAGAGAAAACTGGAGGGGGGGATTACAATAAGGTTGTGTATGAAAGGCCTCATTTTTTTCGTCTATGGAGAACTCATTCACATATATATATATATATATATACATATATATGTATATGTATATATATTTAAATAAGAGCTAGTCCCTAAAATAGTCAAAGAATATAAACAGATATTTTTTAGAAGAAAACAAAGCTATCAATAATATATGAAAAATGCTCTGAATAACTATTGGTTATAAAAAGATAAATTAAAACAATTATAAGGATTCATCTCACACCTCTGTGATTGGTTAATATGATAGAAAATAAATATTGGAGCAGATGTAAAGCAGACATTGATGCACTGTTGGTGAATGGTTTTGACCATTCTGGAGAACAATGTACATCTATTCCTAAAGTGCAATAAAACTGTACATATCCTTTGAACCACCAATGTCATTAAGGCAATATTCCAAAGAAATCAAAGAAAAAGGAGGATTCACCTGTGAGTGTTTTTATATTTGCATGCACACAAACATATATACACACATGTGTATATACATATAATAAATATTTTTGTGTTGGTAAAGAATTAGAAATTGAGAGACTTCACATCACATTTATATCACTAAGATATGAATATAAAGGAACACTATTTTTCTGTAAGAAATGATGAGTTTCAGTAAGAAATATGGTTTCAGAAAAAGCTGAGGAGACTTATACGAACAAATATAAAGTGATGTGAGTAGAACTAGGAGACTATTGTCACAATAACAGCAATATTCTAATAATAATAAATTTCTGAAAGTTTTAGCTATTTTGATCAATCCAGCAATCCATGGCCATTCCAAAACACCAATAATAATAAAAAAATGTTATCCACCTCCAAAGAGAGAACTGTGAGTACAAAGAGAAGCCTACTTTTTTCATTTTCTTTACTTTTCTTGTTTTTTTTTCTTTTGGGGGGGGAACAATTTTGGCTAATATGGGAATGTATTTTTACAACTTTACATGTATAATCAGTACCATACCACTTACTTGTATGGGGGAAGGGCTAGCAGGGAAAATGATTTGAAATTCAAAAAATTCAAAAAATGAATTAAGTAGCATTAAGCTAAAATAGCTGAATTTGGAATTTGAAAAATATTTTATAAACTCTTAAATGGATTTTTTAATATCACATTTTTAATATCACTAGAACCAGTCCTTATAATAAAGAATAAAAAAAAGAAAGAATATCTGGAAAATTATTTAATATCATCTAAATCCAAAAGCATAGTCAATTATCCATACTTGTGTTCAATCACTTCTCTAATGAGGGAAGGAAAATAAATTAAATTTTCTTATCTCTTATAGGAACCAAAATTATTAATTGTATTCCTTTATTATTTCCTTGGGATGTTCTTTCACACACCATATTGCAGAACTTTTGATAAGCCCTACATAAATGCTTTTGCAAATGATATGTTAAATATCATTATTCTTTCAGTGATGCAATATGGATATTAAATGAGGAAAAGCAAGCAATGTAAAACATCATGACCTTAATGGATTAAAATTTGAATGTGACCCAAGGAAAAACAGGATGACATAAGGCAATTGTAATTTCACTTTAGCATATAACCAACAATGACCTGGGCACAAATACTGGTATAAAATATATGAACAAACACTAGTAATGACTGATCTGCCAAGTAATGCTAGTGAGGGCTAACAAATGCACAGCCCACAATGGTTACCTTGCTTTCCTCAAGTTATTAAAAGGTCTAACAGGAAGCATTTGCTATGTAGGTAGAATTTCTATGGAAGTTTTAAAAAGAACATGAGCATAATTTCACAGTCTGAGAAAATATGGATAGGTGCTGATCTGCATAAATGAATAAACAGCCAACATCAATAAAATTATGGCTCACAAAAAATCATAGGTGTATTTATATTTCATCTGCCTCCTGGCTTCCCTGAATTTATTCCAGTTCCAATTAAAATCTTACCTTTTACATGTTTCTCTTATTTCATTTTAATTTTAGTAATTTATTTCTGTTGACTGTTTTCAAATTGACTTGTTCAGATCTTTCTTGCTTGTTCATATCTGTTTGCATATTGTCTCCCTCATTTGATTGTGAGAATCTTGAGAGCAAAGACTATCTTATGTCTTTCTTTGCATTTCCCCCACTTTCTAAGAACTGAGTGCAATCCCCAGAACAAGGTAAGTGCTTAATAAATTTATTGATTCACTAGTACAATTTTCCTCTCTGTTTGCATGTTTTCATTTGGTACCTGGGTACCTAGGTAGCATGGAGAATGATAGGCTTGGAGTTAGGAAGACCTAAGTTCTAACCTGGATGTAGATATTTACTAGTTGTGTGACCCCTGGCAAGTCAGTCAATCCTGTTTGCCTCAGTTTCTTCATCTGTAAAATGAGCTGGAAAAAGGAAATAGCAAACAACTCCAGTATCTGTGCTGAGAAAAATCAACAATGTTCAACTGCATTAGTAACAATTTTTTTCAAATGTTTTTCAATGTTTCTCTCATCATAATATTTTCCTTCAATAGTCATAGCATTTAAGAAGTGTACCATATTACTAGGAATCAGTAAAAAGTTCAAATTTATGAAGTAATCCTGATTATTGGTGCTTCTTAACAATATTCAATTCTACTGCAACTTTATTATTATCCAGAGTCCATTGCATTTGCACAATAAATACATGATATAAATATGTGAGTGCTTTGATATAAATTAAGGCCTGTTAGTCCTATTTATGATACTGAGTCTTATTCCCAATTGATTAACAGCCATTTCGCCATCTGTAAGATGAAAATGTTGCATTTTTGTTGTTTGATTGTTTCAGTTGTACTGGACATCACCTAGTGACCCCATTGAGATTTTCTTGGTGAGGATGCTAGAGTAGTTTGCTATTTCCTTCTCCAGATCGTTTTACAGATAAGGAAACTGAAGCAAATAAGGTTAAGTGACTTGTCCAGGTTACACAGCTAGTATCTGAAGCTGGACTTGAACTCAGGAAGATGAGGCTTTTTGATGCCAGGCCTGGGGCTTTATCTACTTTGCCACCTAACTACTGTTGATACTAACTGTTGATAACTAAGCCCTTTCCAACTCTAACCCTGTGATTTTATAACTTCAATTCTGAAATAAATCAGTTCTAAAAAAGGAAAATGGGCCTCAGAATTGGTAAGTCTCCCATAATAACCTCTCATCTCTACCTATTAAGACACTAAAACGTTTTACTTGAACTCTACTTCCTTCCTCTATAAAGCAATTTCCCCACAGAACTGTTCACTCCCTAAACTTTATGCATTTGTAATATGATATACTTATCACATTCAGAATAATAATATTTTCTCACTTGAAAACTTCTACTACATTAAAAACTCCTTTAGGGCAAGCATTGTAATTTATTTACATTTTGAAATATCAATCCCTAATACCTATCACTGCCAATTACAAGTAGTAAAAGCTTAATATATTCCTTTGAGCGAGTGAACTAACTTCTCCAAAGGATTAGGAAGTAACTCAACATAGATTAAATTGGGATTGTTCTTCTATCCTTAAAATTCCCAGTCCATGAGCAATCAGAAGAGTTCTCAGAGATTTGAGCTCTGATCCTGCTTCCATCATCCACTAATTTCCTTATTGTAATTGTAATTGCAAAGTGATTGACAAATTACTTTATGTGACTCTTCCATCTCTAAAGTAGAAGAGTTAGACCAGTTCCTTACCAGTGCTAATGCTGAGTTTATATTCTCCAGGTCATTTCATGTGTTTTGGCAGCTGAATAATGAGGGTTTTTTTCTCAATGAGAGAGGAAATCCTCAAGATTCTTTAATAGGAGGGATCATTACTACTTTGGGGCACATCAGCATCTTTCAGTCACTTTCCTTAAGGTAAACCTAAACTTACCATTTTATAAAGATGGAAAGATTACAGAGATTACTTCCATTCTCCTTTTAAATAAAAGGTTTAATTACTAAATTATTCTACTTTCTTAATCAGGAATATCAATTCATTGTTTTTCTCTGCCTCCTCCTCCCTACCCCCATATCTTTCATTTAACTGAAAATCTCATTACCAGTTGTTAGGAGAAAGATGTAACATTAAATTCTAGTAGAAAATAATGAGGGGAGTTCTGGTATAACCTTGTGGTTCACTCTGTACTAGGTATTAAGAAATATTAAATTAATGAATAAAAACTAAGGATGGGGTTGAATCATATCTCTGATAATTACTGATATTATGATTATGTGATAGCCATTTAACCTTTGTGAAGCTCATCTTCCTTACCTCTAAAATGGGGCTAATTAAGTCTGTGTTGTTATTTATTCGGTAGTTCCACTCATGTCTGACTCATTGTTGTCCGGTTTGGCATTTTCTTAGCAAAGGTATTGGAATGGCTTACTATTTCCTTCTCCAACCCATCTTACAGATGAAGAACTGAAGCAAACAAGAGTTAAGTGACTTGCCCTGTGTCAATAATAAGAGTCTGAGGTTAGATTTGAAATCAGGACTTCTTGACTCCAAGCTCAGCATTCTTTCTACTGCTTCACATAGCTGCCCACTTCATGAATTAGATTCTATTATTATGTCTACTTTATAGATAAAGAAATCAAACCTGGGGGGCGCGGAGCCAAGATGGCAAACTTCAGACAGCATTCTCTGTAAGCTCTTGAGACCTTCCCTCAAACACAGACAAACTGAGCCTCTGAACTGGTTCTGGAGTGAGGGCTTCACCAAACACTTGGACTACAACGCACTTCTATCAACAATCTACTTTGAAAGAACTTCTGAGGTCAGTTATAGACGGGCAGGGGATCGAGCAGCTCCCAGTGCTCAGACGCCAGGCGCAGCCGGGGTGCAAGTCCGGGGCTGGGACGGACCAGAAGATTTTAGGCTGCCAGGAAGTCCCTGGGAGACCCTTGGGCCACTTTGCTCTGATTGCGGGCAGGTGCTTTGGCAGGTCTACCTTTGATAAAGGGTGGATTGAGAGCAGCTGAAAGTGTGGTCCTAGTGTGGATCTAGCCAGATCAGCCCCAGACCTGAAGTCAACTCGGCAAACTGCCCCAGGGCAAATTGAAATCCCACCTGCTGCTGCTGCCACTGCTGCTGCTGCTGCTGCTGGGGCTGCAGAGTTCCCTGCTGTTAACTGATACCTCAGCTAAACATAATGAGCAAGAAGAAGAGAGCTCTCACCATAGACAGCTTTTATGGAGAGAAACTAGAGCAGTCCCCAGATCCTGAGATTCTGAAAACAATCCCAGATAAAGCCACAAAGGTGGACTTAAGCTGCTCTCCCTTTCAGAAGGCTTACCTGGAAGATTGCATAAAGAATCTCAAAAGAGAGCTAGAAGAAGATTGGAGAAATAAACTGAGAGCAGTGCAAGAAGGAAACATCGCCCTGCAACAGAGATGTGAAAAACTGGAAAATAAGTCTGGTGAATCGGAAAAAGACAAAAATTCACTGAAAAACAAAATTAGTGAATTGGAAAAAGTCACCAACTCACTGGAAAATAAAAATAGTGAATTGGTAAAAGACAACAATTCACTGAAAAACAAAATTGGTGAATTGGAAAAAATCACCAACTCACTAGAAAATAAAAATAGTGAATTGGAAAAAGATAACAATTCACTGAAAAATAAAATTAGTGAATTGGAAAAAATCACCAACTCACTAGAAAATAAAAATAGTGAATTGGAAAAAGATAAAAATTCACTGAAAAATAAAATTAGTGAATTGGAAAAAGACAACAATTCACTGAAAAATAAAATTGGCAAAATGGAAAAAGAATGCAATGAACCAAAAAATTCAACTGGCCAGTTACAAAAGGACCTAAAAAAGATAACTGAAGGAAATAATACCTTAAAAATTAAAATTGAACAAATTGAATTGAATGACTCAATAAGACTTCAAGAATCAGTCAAACAAAAACAAAAAAATGAAAAAATAGAAGAAAATATGAAATATCTCCTAGGAAAAACAACTGACTTGGAAAACAGATCCAGGAGAGACAATCTAAGAATTATTGGGCTCCCTGAAAATCACGATGAAAAAAAGAACCTCGATGCTATCTTCCAGGAAATCATGAAAGAGAATTGCCCTGATGTTTTAGAATCAGAAGGCAAAATTGGCATTGAAAGAATTCACCGATCACCTCCAGAAAGAGACCCCAAAATTAAAACCCCAAGGAATATCGTGGCCAAATTTCAGGACTATCGCACCAAGGAAAAGATATTACAAGCTGCTAGAAAAAAACAGTTCAAATACCGAGGAACTGTCATTAGAATTACACAGGATCTTTCAGCTTCCACATTGAAGGATAGAAGGGCCTGGAATCAGATATTCCGAAAGGCAAAAGAACTTGGATTACAGCCAAGAATAAGCTATCCAGCTAGAATGAGCATCATCTTCCAGGGAAGAAGATGGTCATTTAATGATACAGGAGAATTTCACCTATTTCTAATGAAAAGACCAGATCTGAACAAAAAATTTGACCTCCAAACACAGAACTCTAGAGAAGAATAAAAAGGTAAAAAGGAAAGAACTCTTGAGATCTATATCTCTACTAGGGGTATCCTTAAAGAATGGGGGTATAATTTGATTTTACTTTGATAATATAAAAAAGAGAACTAGAGGGGAACAGGATATCATACTGGGGAAAAGAGGGGAAAAAGTGGTAAAATAAGATCTAAAAAAAAAGGAGGTAAAAACAAGGTAAATCACTTGAAGAGGCAAAGAAAACCTAATATAATTGAGAGAAAGAGGGGAGGGAGATGAGCATTGTGTAAATCTTACTCTCATAAGGTTGGCCTCTAAAAGTGTATATCAGACATTTGATTTCACATAGAAACTTGTCTTTTGCTAGAGGGAAGTGGGAGGGAAAGGAGGAAAAGTAAGGGACAAACTAATAGAAGGGAAAATAGAAGAATCAGGGGAAAGGAGTAAAAACAGGGGGGAGGGGATCTAAAAGGTGGAGTATTGTTTGGGGGAGGGGGTCATCAAAAGCAAAGTACTGAGGAGG
>JAJPUD010006741.1:1149-36308 GCA_023553655.1 Myrmecobius fasciatus | reverse complement strand
TTTTTCTTGTAGATAGGATTTTTTTTGCATAACTTCTCAAGCATTTCCACATTATTAACATGTAGTGGACTTCCTGCCATCTAGGGGAGGGGAGGGGACTGGGGGTAAAATTTGTAATGGAAAGCTTTGTAAAGATCAATGTTGGGGAATTACCCATACATATGTTTTACAAATAAAAAGCTTTAATAAAAAATATCAAAAAAAAAAGAAATCAAACCTGAAAGAGATTAAGTGTCCTACCCACGGCCATGGAAATATTAGGTGTTAGGTCCTTCTGATTTCATATTTCTATTTACTACATTATAATCTCTTTTCCTCTGGCTTCTTCTTTTCCTCCTCTTCCTCTTCTTCTCCCCTATCCAACATCTTCAAAATATTGTTAAATATACACATGAATTAGATTTGTATGAATTAACCCACCAGGCCAACAGGAATTTATTTTTTACCCAAAATGGGGAAGGAAGAAAACAAATTTATTCATTGTTTGTTATGATCCAGGTAATATGCTAAGAATTTTATAAATATCTCAATAAATCCTCACAACAATCCTTGGAACCACCTACTAGTATTATTCCCATTTTGTGACTGAGGAAAATGAAGGAAACATATATTTTTACTTGCCCAGGGTCACAGAACTACTAAGTGAGGTTTGGATGTGAACTCAAGTGTTCCTGCAGTTAATCCCAGCTCTCTGGTAACTGTTTCACCCACCTGCTATATTGCTTGGTGCTGAGGATCCAAAGACAAAACAAATATTCCCCCACTTTCTTCAATTCATTTCCTCAGTTTCCTCATTTCAATTCCTCAATTATATTTAATACATGTAAAATAATGTGAACTGATTACTTTTCAGATAAGGGAATTTAAATGATCCTGAGAAAGTCATCAAATCCCCCAAGCTTGTTATCTTATCTATAAAATTAGAAAATTGAACTAAATGTCCTCTAAGCATCCTTTTCACTCTAAATCTCATGATCCATAAGCTCATAATGACCATTGAATATATTCAATCTTTGAAAGTTTACAAAGATACAAAATCTCTGAATCAAATGAGCACATTATTTAATTGGTATGAAGCAATTTGCTTAATTGTCTTAAAATTTTATTTTAACATAATTTGGTCAGGAGCTAGAATATTTCAGCTTTCATTGTTTGTGATAAAAGAAAGAAAGAAACAAAAAGAAAAGGCTGTTTAGTGTAATGATTAGAATTATAATCATAGAAAACTTGTTGTTTCCCAAGATCACCAATCTGGCTACATAGATCTTGGCATTCCCATTTCTCTTCAGGAACTGTTCCATTTCCCTTAGGCATGCATTGCTCCTCTTAGTGATTCACACCAATCACTGCCTCCAACTAGGACTTCTTAATAGGTAATTTTTTTTTCGTGAAATGTAATTTTATTGGTCTATGTTAATTGCTTCCCAATTTTTGTAGTTCATAAAATCAAAAATTCCTTGGTTCTCTCTCTGTCTTTGTCTTTCTGTCTCTGTATCTTTCTCTTTCCTCTTTTTTGTCTCTGTCTTTTTCTCTGTCTTTGTTTCTCTCTACATACACGTATATAGTTATATTTATAAAATGATATTCATTTGATATGCATAAAATCACACGAACATTTACACATATTAATATTTTGCTAACAAATATAAGATGATCCATTGTCTCTATGACCAAAATATCTTCCAGGAGAGTTCTGGCACTATTATAAAGTGAAATACAAGTTTATAACAGCAGATTCTTCCTTAACACTATCGATCATTTTCTGCCACTTAGTTCTTTAACACTCTACCTACTGCATAAACTCAAGTGGAACAGAACGTGAGCATACATGGATGAGAAGATTTTGACACATTTTCTTATTGGGGAGAAAGGTAATAGGAAATTGCTTAAAACTCCTGTTTTTTTAAGTACAATTTTCTAGAGAAATTTAATAATGAAAGTGTTTCTACCCAAGTGCCAGTGAATTGGATCATGGCTCTCTGGATTGCACCAGTAATTTCTGAAGCTCAGATTTTCAGCATCTTGCTTCAGCTCTGAGGTATCTAAATGTTCTCTAAAGAAGGAAAAAGAATTCTAAAGTGCTTCAAACTCACCAGCTCTTAAAACATTTTTGGAAAGGGGAATGGGAAAGAGAAACAACTTGTGAATAGTCAAGAGTATAGGAATAGTTTGGGTCATTGTCTCTTTCCTTTATGTTTAAATCATTTGATTTCTGTTATTTTAGCAATGTAAAACAATGTCTGACCCTCACATGCTAAATATTTCTGATTTCCATTGCTTTTGTCTTACTCAGCCCATTGAATGACATTGAGCTCAAATGAATCCTAGAATGTATAGTAATAAGGTAGTGAAGGCAAAGACTTGGGGGAAAGGAGCTGCATTCAAATATACACTCTGATATTACCTGTGTGGTATTGGGCTTAAGGGAATCTCTGTTCCTCTGTTTCATCATTTGAGCTCATAGTTTTAGATCTACAATCTTTATTATTTTTTTAATGTTAACAAACATATTAAGAATTTATTAGAATCATGTAAGATGATGGAATAAAATCAGAAGTTGAGAGTACATTGAAATATACTTAGGTATAGATTTGGAGTGAAAGATGAACAGCTCAAAACATCAAAAAAATTAATGAGAAATTTAACTTCTTTGAGAAGGGCTGATAAAAGTGGAAACATTGCTATGCTTGGAGGAGAATACTGGAGCTGAATCTTGACTCTGGGAAAGTCTTCTGCATTTTTTGAACTTCAGGGAGTGCAGACATTTAAGATATTTTAAAATCTGATAATGTGACCCTTCTACTTAATCAATTCCCATTGTTTCTTATTTCCTCTAGGATAAAATATAAGCTCCTTATGTTGTCATTTAAAATTGCTATATATCATGCCTCATTGGTAATTGCTTCCTTTCCTGTATTCTAAAATCCATTTAAACTTGCTTTCTTTTTGTTCCTTGAACAAGACACTCCATCTTTCCAGTCTGTGCATTCACACTGGCTGTCCCATGTTTGAAATGTACTTCCTCCTTGTCTTTGTTTAATAGATTTTTGGCCTTCCTTTACTATAGCAACTACTCTCCCTTCTGAATTAAACTTTTCCTGATCCCCCCAAATATAGGTGCACTCCTTTATTTATTTAGATTTATTAATTTTCTTTTTATGCTCTATTTATTTTGTATCTATTTTTGTCTTCCTCATTAAATTTTAAGCTTATGGTAATTAGAGGTTGTTTCATTCATTGAACTCATATACAAAGTACATGACACATAGTAAATAGTTAAAAACATGATTGTGGATTAATTGATGAAAACTCTAAATTAATAATCCTATAAGAGGGAGAAAATAAGGATTTTCAGACTATTATATATATTGTATAATATACCTAATATTATAATATTACATATGTATATATATGTATTTGCTTCCTTTAGCTCAATAACTGGATTTAGGATCTAAAATTCCCAATCCACATATCTATGGGCAGGTCATAACTTCTTTTTTTAACCTCAATATTTTCATCTGTAAATGGAAATAACCATACACCAATACACCATTTTAGGATGGTTATACACAGAATATTTTGTAAGTATTAAAGGGGGAAGACAAATGTAATTATTATTGTCATAGACCTAATCTGAGTGGAGCTCAAAATCAGAAGTTTGGAAGAAAAGTCCCTTTCTGATTCAACATGCTCTCAAATTATGTGTTTAATTAATCATGCTATGCATTGAGTACTGAAATATGCTATCCTGGAAATACAAGGATAAGAATGTCCTTATTTTCTAATAACTTGTATTCTATTAGGGAAGAGAATATTTACACATGTTATTACACACACACACAATAAATAGTGGGGAGATAATGCTAGTAGCTGGGGGTGTGTGAGGCAAGAAAGACATGATGCAGAAAAAGATATACTTGAACTTTGAAATAATTCAAAAGATTCTAAGAAGTCAGGATAAAATGCATTGTAGGTATGTGAGAGTCTTCATAAGGTCACAAGGAATATCAAAGGATAGCAAGAATTCCATTTTTACTGTTTTATAGATTTTAGATGAAGAATAAAGTTTAATAAGTTTTCAAAATACTTTGGAAGGTCATGAAAGGCATTAAATGACAAAGGAGAATTTTTCAATTGACTCTAGAGGAAATAGGGAATCACTGAATTTCACTGAGAAAGAAATGACATGATCAGACCTGTCATTTAATAAGTTCATTTTGAAGATTTGTTTAGGTTGGATTGAAGAGGAAAAGAGACTTTAGTAAGTCTGAGTTAGGGTTTGAACAGGCCAGTTGCCATATGAGTGGAGAGGGGAAGATGAATAGAAGAGATGTTGAGGTAGAATCAGTCCCTTTTGGTAAATTATTGTATATAGATAGATATATGATAGATAGATAGATAGATAGATAGATAGATAGATAGAATGAGATAGAATGAGGAGTCAGGGATAATAATATGCCTGAGAACTTAGGTGTCTCAATATTAAAAGAAAAGGTGAAATAAGAATAGAAATTGGGGAAATGATAAGTTATTTTGGATGTTAAATTTGAGATGTCTATAGCACATTTAGATCCACATGTCCAACTGGCAATTGGTAATGGGGAAATGGAACTCATAAGCTAGACTAAGTGAGGATAGATTTGTGAGTCATCTGAATTAGAATGACAATTTGTTTTAATAATTTATTTTCAAAATACATGCAAAAATAGCTTTCAAATCTTCCTTCTGGCAAAACTTTATGTTCCACATTTTTGTCCCTCCTTTCCCCTCACCCTCTTCCTCTAAAGAGCTAGTAATTCAATATAGGATAAACATGTGCCATTCTTCTAAATATATTTCTACTTTTATCATGCTGCACAAGAAAAATAAGATCAAAAAGGAAAAAAAATGAGAAAGGAAAAAAGTAAGTCAACAACAACAACAAAGGTGAAAATATTATGTTGTGATATACATTCAGTCCCCATAGTCCTTTTTTGGATGCAGCTGGCTTTCTTCATCACACATCTATTGGAATGGGCCTGAATCACCTCATTGTTAAAAAGAGCCGTGTCCATCACAGTTGATCATCTACAATCTTGTTGTTGCCATGTACAATGTTCTTTTTGTTCTGCTCATTTCACTTAGCATAGGTTCATGTGAGTCTCTCCAGGCTTTTCTGAAATCATCCTGCTGATCATTTCTTATAGAACAATAATATGGAATTATTAAACAAAAAGAGAAAATTTAATTAAGATTTATATAGTGACAAAAGTGTAAAAATGGCTTGTTATGAAGAAGTATAGAATATACCTACAGTTAGGAGCTGAAATATAGGGATAATCCAGCAAAAGTAACTGGAAAAGAGTGGTCATTTAGGCAGTAAGAGAACTAAAAGATAACAGTATCAAAGAAACTAGGAGAAGAAAACTTATCTAGGAGCAAAGGATGGTTAACAGTGACAGCTGCTGCAGAGAAGACAAAAAGGCTGAAGACTGATAAGGAACATCTGGATTTGTGAATTAAGAGATTACTTACAATTTTGGAAAATGCTTTCAGCTAATGAACTGTCAGAAACCTGCTTACAAGGGATTGAGAAACAAATGAGAGGAGAGAAAATGAAGGCAACAGGTATAGCTTCAGACATCCCTTCTCCCCACCCCTGCTAAAAGTTTGATTGTGGAAGGAAGAAACTTGAGATAATAGTTTGAAAAAAGGGGAGAAGACAGTCCATGTTCCCCATGACCCAAGGGGAAAATCACATTCGATGGTAATTGAATGCACCCAAACATACAATTTGGCTTTCAACCCTAAGGCATCAAATATTGTTAATTTATTGTATTCCTGATTCAATCTATAAAAAAAATTCACTATGCCCTTCAAATAAAGAAGAAATAGTAGTGAACTTAGCCTGAAGTGCTTTTATGTTACTTTAACCAAAATTATACTTTGGTGTTCATCATGGCATGACTCTGGGTTCTCAGTGGTTACATCAGTATAATAAAATGGTTGATAACTTCACATATTTTAGAAAGATGTCTATTTGGGGCTTGACAATTTCTTTCTATTTTTCTGTCTATCTATTAACTATCTATTGATATTCATGTTTTTTTTTGTTTATGTCTCTATTCCAATGTCTATCTTCAAAGAATTAATCTAAGTATGAAATATTTTTTAAAAAGGAGTTTGAGCATCTACATAGGGTGATAAAAGTTTTGGTCCTAAAAGTCTATAAAAGAAATAAAATATGTTCCTGAGTCTCATGTATCCCCTTCTGTATTTGCAACTAATGTAATATAATGGAAAGAGAAATAGAAGTAGATAAAAAATGCATAGGTCACCTAAAACACTGATATTTTTATTTAATGATTTAATAATATATTTATTAATAATATATTGTAAATGATAATAATTTGATAATATATTATTTAAGAGGAAGCATTGAAAAGAAGATGAACATATGTAGCATAGTCCATAGATACATAACTGGCCTCAAATTTAAGAAGACCTGGGTTCAAGTCTCAACATAAACAAATACTGAATATGTGTTTCTGGGCAATATTCTTAATTTCTTATTGCTCAAGGCAAATCTCTAGAAATCTTATTTTCAGAGGAGGTACCCAAATGGATTGATAGAAAATGTTCCTTCATCTAAAATTTACCTTTATCAAAGAAATCACAGTTCCGTTTCCTATCTCCAACCTACTAATAGTGTGCAATTTTATCTGTCAATTATGTTGTTTGCTGTGGAATAACTGAACCATATCCATATTGACCTTTTCATTCTAAATGAAAGCAAAAACCATAAATAAATTACATTTAGGTTAAAATAGAGCTCACACTTTCTCCTTAGTGAGGTAAATAAAGCATATGCTAGAGTTGGTTTCATGGGCTAATAAATCAATTCCTGGGATATTGATCATTTCATTTTGCTGTTTTAATGATGAGCATAGACAAATGGGCAACCAGAAGAAAATAGCAATATACGCACCGATATCTGTGGAGAAAGATCTTTTAAAATTTAAAGAATATGAAAAAATTATTCATATGGATGGCAATATATACTTCTGTACCTGATGATGTAAACATACAAGTGAACATGAGATAGATGTGAAAAAAACTATATCGGAAAATATTAACTAATAATCAAATAATGAAAACTACCAGTCATCCTTCCACTGCTAAGGAATACCAATCTAACTAATCATCATGAGCATTTCCTCCCAAAAGATGTCAGGATGTCAAGCATGACAAACATTAAATAACTTCTCCCCAAATTTAGTGTATTTTAAATTTCGAAATCTAGAAAAGTCACTTAAGCTTTTAGAATTCCAGGCAATTTTTTGAGATTAAAACTTTTAGAGCAGGAAACGATAGGAACTTTATATATAAATATATGTGTGTGTGTGTGTGTGTGTGTGTGTGTGCTTTCCTGAGTGGGAGTTTTCTATACTAATTGAGTCATAGATATCATATAAAATATAACAAAGCAAAAATATCTTTAAATTTTGTTTATTCCCTAGGAACTAGCCAAACTCCATGTGCTTGGTATGTGTTTATGATGTAATCTTCACTGAATTGTATATTAAAGGAAATCTTCTGAGATGAAAGATAACTTAAGTTTTATGATTTCAAGTAAACATTAAAATAATAAATAATAATAAGATAATTGTGTGAGAGTTTATAATCTAAACGTCAAACTTTCAGTTCTGAAAAAATTAAGTGGTCAGGCATAAAGACATTGACTTTACCACTGTTTCCTTAAGAAATTTAACTAATACAAAAAGGTTCGTGAAAGCTCCCAAATCCACTTCAGTCAGCAAACACTTAATATCCTTGATAAAGAGACTGTGGTAGCCAAGAGAAAAATAATTTAGAGTACAGACTGATTTTGCAAAGCATTGCAGAGTAAGTTGAAGGACAGTTCCAAACAACATCCTCCCACAAAAGATAAAATAAACTGTAGGAGAAAACATGCCTGAAGTGAGTTTGATGAGAAAACCAGACAATATTGATAGATTCGATTCATTTCCATTTTTTTTATTTATTTTATTTTTTTTCCATTTTTCAATTAACATATTAAATGCCTCTTAAACAAAAAGCACTGAGAGTTGCTGGTGATATAAATGGACTACAAATCCTAGGTAAAATTCCTAAGTTTTTTTTTGTGCTTCATACCTTTTAGTGATGATGGTAGTCACCAACTTTCAACTTTAAATCCCATCATTTTTGTGTCGTCAATATGTATTAAATGAAGGAGTTACAAAGGCACTTAGAAGATAAAGTTTGTTTTTTTTCTTCTCTTCACTCAACCATTCAATTAAAAAAACATTTGTCTTAAGCAGAGGTAGGTCCTGGGCAGATAAAAACAAAAGTGTAAATAACTTCTGATTTCAACAGAATGGGAGTTGATCCTAACCAAATGTTTAGAGAATAAATCTGTTTTGTAAGCAATAGGATTTTAAAAGGCAATCTCAAGGTAGCCCAAAGAAGGGAAGTTCCCAAAAGAATGAACAATGTCACGGTCAGGTTATTGCTTTTTCCCAAAGAGATGACCAAAGACTAATTATGTGACTACTGGTCCATAAATCTGCATTTTGTTAATGGAATGGTCTATGACCACATCAAAGAAAATCTTAATGAAAATATGAAAAGAAAATAAAGTATTAAAGATCATATGAAATACCAATGTGATTATTGCTTTTTAGGCAAATGCACATTAAAGTAAATCTTTTAAGTTCTCCTCTGCCAAGATGCCTACTGCATATATATCACAATCACAGATATCTCTGTGACAGATGAAACGATGAGAATAAATTTTTGAAATGATTCACTGAAGATTGATATCCAACAAGGTTTTAGTAGAGGAAAACATGTCCATGTAAGGTACTGAATATTATTTTTTTTAATGAGTATAAACTTCAACCAAAGAAGCATTTTCTCATGGTAGAGGAATTCTCCAAATATGCACAGTCTTTTAAAAGTTACATAATGTCCTAGAATTTGACGATTTCCTCAGGTATAATTCACAGCAATATGAAAGCGATTGATCCAAAGTGACTACCCAATATAAAAAGTGATCACCCAAAGAAAGTGATAGACAGAAATAGTTATTGCTCATGCTAGGATATACACATAGACATCTGAGTGAACCAATCTTTTTATGATCAATATTGATTCGAATGTGTAGGTCCATGTTCATGTCTAGATCTGCATATCTACATGTATATTTGCATCTATATTTTTGGTGTCTAGCAAACTACTTTGGTGTGTATAAGTCCATTTTTTGTGTGTCTATGTAACTACTATTTCTCTTTAAATGTATTCTCCGATTATCATTCCCACATCTTTCCTGCATGAATTTTGACTTCCATCTATCTTACCTAGATTCAGTTTTTTATTTTATTTTTGGCCATCTTCAACAATACCCTTCTCTATCTACTATATTGACATACACAATTTCTTAAAAAACATTCTCATATCCCAAGAACTCTTGTATCATGATGAGTAAAATAAAACTCAGATGATTTAAGTAATTTACCTAAGATCACTTACAAGTGGCAAAGCCTGCCTTACAGTTAAAATCTTATGATTTGAATCATGTCTTTTAATTTTTATTTATTATTATTGTTATTATTTTGCTGAGGCAATTGGGGTTAAGTGACTTGCCCAGGCTCACACAGCTAGGAAGTGTTAAGTGTCTGAGGCCAGCCAGATTTGAACTCAAGTCCTCCTGACTTCAGGGCTGGTGCTCTATCCACTGCACCACCTAGCTACCCCATGTCTTTTAATTTTCATAGGGTAATTATTTATAATTTCAAAACCCCAAATTAAAGGAGTTTTCATATACTGATATCATAGTATCTTATATGTAGTAGACACATGAAGGAAATTTGATATTATTGAATAGAACTGCTTTAAGACTATCTTTCAAACTCTGAAAGAAATGATTTTCTTTTCAGTTTAGTATAGACCCCCAAAGAAATTTCAGGTCTACTCCAGATGCTAAATGAGGCTAACCAATTTTAAGATAACTTATTATACAACATATATAAGATGAAAAGTGCCCAAACTCAAGAGGAAGAGGACCCAAAGGGGGAATAAAGAAATAGCAGATTGAGTTGTTGAATTCTTTGAAAATTTTTATGCTCAAGTACAAATCAAACACATGTTTCAAGTTTTAAAATACATTTTTAATAGGCAGCATATGAATGTAATGCATTTCTGAGATATAAAAAGAAACAAATATAACAGTGAAAATAGTTTTTATCATTGCCACTACTTTTCTTCCCATCTCTTTTTTTTTGCTGGTAAAATCTCAAGCTCAAGACCATCTTTATGTTAGGAGGACTTATCCTCCCCTCCTCCCCATGCTTACTGTAATGTATATACATTCTCCTTTTCCTTGAGAAGGAAACACATCCTTTTTGATTATGTCACAACAAATTTTAAAATTGACAGTATATGACTGATTTCATTTTCTGTTAAAATCACAAGGTTTTTTGTTTGTTTTATTAATAGTGTTTGTAATAGAAGTGAAAGTTGAGAAAATGTTTTTAAGCTCAAGCAATATTTAGTCTTATCTGATATATGAGGGTTACCAATTTGTTCTTCATCAAAGAATCCTTTGTATTTGGATATTCTTTTGCACTTCTAGGACCCTTCTTTAACATACTAAAGTTATAGTCTTCCATAGAAGGGTATGAGAATTTTGTACCAAGAAAAATCAGATATTTACTAGAAAAGAAATCTTGTGCTGCTTCTCAGCCATAAGAAGTTCCCTTGTGACAAGGAAATCAGAAAAAAGGGAAGACCTCAGTGGGAAAGTATTTGCTGAAATTTTTGGCAGGTTTAAAGTTCCTCTTATTAACATGAGGAATTAAAAATGTCTTCATATTTTATTTTTTCAGGATTTCTCAGTGTTGGAATTAATTACTTCTAACATACCTTTGAATTTAATCTATGTCTAATCTACTAATTCCCACTCATCCCTTCTTACCTAAGTAAAAATTAATGCAATATTAAAGAAGTGTGTATAAGTATTTTACTAACATAGTTGGCTTAAATAAAGTAAATTCTATTAGCACTTATTAAATGTACACCTCTCATGTTAGAATACTGTATTAATTGCTGGAGACAGAAAGATTTAAGAAATATATTTCCTGACTTCAAAAAATTGCTTTCTATGGAAATTTTGAATACCATTTTAAGTCAATTTTAAATAGTGACGTGAAGTACTGCATAGAGCTAACTTTAGAAGTAGAACAATTTGGAAAGTATAAAAAGGAACAAAAAGGGGTTAATGGGACTGAAGAGAAACAATGACCATCTGGACTTGACTTCCTTTGTTCAGAAAATAATTTTTGGAGACCTTCCACTTGCCTCACATAAGCAGCCATTTTAATTTTGTCATATGTCACTGGGAAGCTCTTCCTTTCAGCTTCCAAAATCAGATGCATTTCAGATAGTAGCACACACTTTGATTTTCCCAAAAGACTCAACTCCTCTCTATAAGCAGCTAAAAACCAGGTAGGTGGGCATATCATTAGAGAGGAAAAAATAGAGATCTGAATTCTGTCGAGCTTCTAGGGAAAGAATGAACAGTTCTTTGCAGATATTTACACCCTTATCTTAATATTAATTACTAATCTGGAGACTCTTTAACTACTTATTTCTTAAATTAGTTACTTAATAAATTAATACATGCATCATGGAATTACTGAACAGCAACAACAAAACAATCATTTATTTTGTGAAATAAGTTATCTAAGTCATTTCAGTATGGGGAGGCTCCAGTATGGAAGTACAATCAGTCTTATATAATTTATAAGCTTAGAGATTTTTCCAGGGCACCAAGAGACTGCTAATATGTACTAGATAATATTTAAATAGGAATTAAGAGTTTGTGAACAATTTTACATGAGTTATCTCATTAAATTCTCACAATAATCTGGTGAGATAGGTGTTATTACTATCTGCATTTTATGGATGGGAATCTAATGGTGACTGAGGTTAAATAACTTACTGAGAGTTATATAATTTGTATATAACAGAGGTAAGATTTGAACTCAGGTCTTCCTGATTACAAAATTGACACTCTCTCCATTATCCATAAAGAATTTCTGCAGATGTGGGAAAACTGGGACACTGATACATTGTTGGTGGAACTGTGAATGGATCCAACCATTCTGGAGAGCAATTTGGAACTATGCTCAAAAAGTTATCAAACTGTGCATACCCTTTGAAGTCCAGCAGTGTTTCTATTGGCCTTATATCCCAAAGAAATCATAAAGGAAGGAAAAGGCCCCACATTGCCTTCCTTTATAATTTCTTTGGGATATAATGTTTGGCATATAATGCAAGAATGTTTGTGGCAGCCCTTTTTGTAGTGGCTAGAAACTGGAAACTGAATGGATGCCCATCAATTGGAGAATGGCTGAATAAATTATGGTATATGAATGTTATGGAATATTATTGTTCTGTAAGAAACGACCAGCAGGATGATTTCAGAGAGCCCTGGAGAGACTTGCATGGACTGATGCTGAGCGAGATCAGCAGAACCAGGAGATCATTATACACTGCAACAACAATACTATATGATGATCAATTTTATGGACATGGCTCTCTTCAACAATGAAATGTTTCAAACCAGTTCCAATTGTTCAGTGAAGAAAGCCATATACACCCAGAGAGAGAGATGTGAAATGTGGACCACAACATAACATTTTCATGCTCTCTATTGATGTTTGCTTTGATTGTGTTTCTTTTCTCAGATTTTTTTTCTCATAGATATGATTTTTCTTGCACAGCAAGATAAGTGTGGAAATATGTATACATATATTCAATTTGTCAAATATTTTAACATAATTAACATGTAGTGGATTTCCTGCCATCTAGGGGAGGGGTGGGAACTAGGGGGGGAAAATTTGTAACAGAAAGCTTTGTAAGGGTCGATGTTGAAGAACTACCCATACATATGTTTTGCAAATAAAAAGCTTTAATTAAAAAAAAAGAAAATGAAAGAAAAGACTTGCTGCAAAAAACCTATACTTCATAGTAACAGAAACTTAGATGTTCAAGGGATCTCATATCCATCTATATTTTACATATGAATAAGCTATGGTTCAGAAAATAAAGTGATTTACTTAAAATAACATAGTAATTAAAATTGGTAGCATTTCAATTCAGGTTCACTGGAGTTGCAAAGAGTGATCTTGCAATGGTTCATGTGATTTTTCATCTACATACCAAAAGGAAAAGCTTGAAGAACAATAAAATATGTGAAATATAGTGCAATGAGGCAGAAACTATATTAGAGAGGAATCAGAAAGTCTCAGTTTTTCAACTTATACCCTCCCCAGCCTGGTATGTGCTCTTAGCGCAATTAGTTAAACCCATCTGGGTCTCAGTTTTCTTATTTTTATTATTATGGTGGATTGAAGGATATTTAGGGTCCCTTTTAACTCTAATACTCTATGATTCTCTCAATAATAGATCTGTAAAAATCATGTGGTATCCAAGATGCCTCATAATGTTTGGCTTTTGTACACTTAAGTATTTCTTATCCTATGTTCCTCTAACATCAGTTTATCTCTCTACAGGGTCTTTTACTGAAGGTGCACTTATGAAAGCATACCCAGCTACTGCTGAATTGATTAGGGAAAAAAATCTAGATTTGAAATTCACTGCATGGTCAAAGAGGAGAATATACTCTGCTTGTTAAAAATGCATCTTGCAAGGTCATTCAAATTCCCAGTGTCTCAGAGGAAGGTACTTTCTTATTCTTGGTTCCTGATGTACTATTTTTCTTCAAAGAAACTATTTGTCTTTCCCAAAACCACTGAAGGACAGGGAAAACGAAGTTCTCAATTTCATACTTTTTTTTTTCAGGTAATGAGATATGCATATCAAATTTTTGAAGTCATATATCAGAAGTATAACACTTATAGTTCGGTTGCTCAGATTACTTCTTGCATTGCCCTTCAGAATTGTTACACATATAAGCACATTTTATACTCTACACAGCAACATATTCAGAGCACTATTATCCTTTCTCCATGTATTAAATCAAATTTTATTAATGCGTATCTACCCTATGAGTCACGGTTCCTCATGCTCCATGGATAAAATAGCTTTATTCTTTTCTCTCTGTTAGTTTTTGGTACAAAATTTCATAAACTGCATTTTTTTCTATTGTAGTTAAACCAATAGACTTGCATCTTACTATTTCCCACTTCTTGACCTTTTGTCATGTCAGGTTACTCACTTAAAATGTCTTAATGTAACAGGAAAGATATTTATATAGCACTTATTATATGAGGAACATTTTATAAAATAATTTATGCCCAGTGTTTTATGTAAGAAGGTTATGTATGTAAGTAGTTATACAGAATTCTTTGAAGTCTTGGAGACTAAGTAAGGAAGAACTTTGGTCTCTTACTGAGACAAAAGGAGCAATTTGCAACCTCCATTTGAAAATATTTATTAGCAAAGGGTCAGAGCTCACATATTCAGAAAAATGACTGACTACCAGTTTAGTTCCATAATTTCTCTTTCAATATCATTTCCACTGTCTTTAATTTCTTCCTTCCTGAGCAATGATTTATTGAATTTTGTTATGGCTCTGTCTCATTTTACTACTGCAAAGTGGTTTCATCATTATCATATTATGATCTAAAAGTCTCTCTGAGTTTAATATCACAAACAGCACTGGAAAGGAGCATAAAAACTATCTAATCTGACCCTTTTGCAGATGAGAAAACTGAGGTTCAGAAAAAGAGAAGAGAGTATCTAAAAATTCCACAGGAAGTTAAAAAGCAGAGCTGTATTCCTAATCTGGACACATTGATTTAAAGCCCATCATCTAGTCCAAATCTATTGGACAGACAAAGAAACAGAGACTTTGCTTAGGTGATTTACTTAGAGTTACAGAGATAATAAACGTCAAAGCTAGAACTTAAATTTAGGATTTCTCAGTATAGATCCAGCTATCTTTCCAATGGATTTTGCTTCTTTGATCATACTTGTTAGTCATTCAGTCAAGAAACACAACTTAAGTACTTAATTTGTGGGAAAAATTGTGATAAGAACTGGGCATACAAAGAAAGGCAAATGCATAGCCTCTGATCTCAAGAAACTCACAGTCTAAAGGAGATACAATGTGCAAACAAACATGTAGATACACAATAGATATTGGGTTGATGGAAGATAATCTCATTCTACAATGACTGTTCTTTCCCCATAAATTGTTTCAATTATATAGACCCTGTTCACTATTTTTGACATTCTCTTCCAGTCCATCAATGTGGGCATAATAATAAACATCCATTAAATTAGGTTCTTAAATAACAGTTCTAAATATTTCATTCTGTAGGTCATTGGTTCCCTCTAGGTCTTTGTATGAAACTGTAATGTTAAGTATTTATTGTTTCACTTTATGTTTCCTTCGGGGGTGGAATGGGAAAATGTATTCACATTTGTGATCTTTCTATTGTCCAGGCTACCTTGGCAAGCATCCTGTTTCCGATTCAGATTCCTACATCTTTTGAGCATCCATCTAGCTCATGCATTTTAAACAAACATCCCACCCTTTTAATGGCTTTCTTTTGCTATTATTATTATTGGGTCCCAGACCCCAGTCCTTTCTCACACAATCAATATTTTGTCATATTCAACTTGGTTGCTTGTCCTAAAATGACTTCCAGTTTGCCTTTTCTCTGAGCTGTCTGAATATCTGGAATGATGACTGTGGTTGTAGTCAGCTGGTGAGCCTCATAGGTTATTGATCCTGATCAAAGGTGATAACAGCTCAGAATATCCTGTACTTTTGCCTCTGGGCTCTCCACCTTGTCCATAACCCCCTTCTCTCAAACTTGCTAGCCGTTAAGATGGATTGCTTCTGTAAGATCTTTCCTTTTACTTAGAAGACCAGAAGGGGCTATTCACTGAAGCTACCAAGGGCATCTGGTGTACCAACCAGCATATTCCTTATGACTGAGCTTGTGTTTTGTATCTAATATCTACAATCTCACAGTTTGTTAAACAGATGGAAAACCAGTGCATCTCAAGAAGGCCATGGCACTACTTGACATCTTGGAATACAATAACAGGCAATGTGCTCCTTATTTTCTCCAGGCTTTTTGTCTGTTTTAAGGTATTTGTCAGGGGACCATCTGTTAAAGGAATAAATGAATTAATTAAAAATATGTATTAAGAACTTTTATGTGTAAAACACTGGGGATAAAAAAGTAAAATATGTAGATGTTCCTTGTTTTTAAGGCATTTGTGCCTTTATTGAAGAAATACTTAAAAAAGGAAGCTTAATTGCAGGGCAGATGGAAGGATTAGAGATCCCTGGGGGAGAGTCCCAATGTTCTGTCCTTCATCTTCCTGAAAAGCAATAGAGCTAAATCTCTGGGAAGTGATAAAACTAGTCAAGTGCTTTTACTAGAAGCCAGGCAGTTGGGGGTTAAAAGACAGAGTGAAGAAAAGCAGGAGGGTGCTCCCAATAGTGGTAGGTCTTTCCAGTTGTTCTGAATCTATTTTGTTGTCCAAAGACTGGACTAGCTAAATTTAGAAGGTCACTACCAATATAGATTTTTTCTATTATAACTATTATCACAAAGACTATCAATTAAACTTTATAGGGGCTGATATATTTATTGGAAGATGGAGCATCCATAGAGATATAAGGAGATAAGCAATATAAAGTTGAAAATCTAGTCAATAATTAGAGTATTCTTGAATAAAGTTATTTTATGTTTACATTTGTGAAGAAATTCTTTATGATTAATTAATAACTTAATTCACAGCATTTCTTAAACTCTATGAGACATTGTGAGAGACATTACCAAGGGTATAAAAACGAAAGTAGAAAAGTCATTCAGGGAGTTTACTTTATGAAAATTAATTATATTAAATCTTTTGTTTTTATATCAGCTAATTTTTTTCACTGTATCCCTTCTCTTTCCCTCTTCCAGAGACCCCTTCCTTAGAATAAATCATAAAAAAGGAAAAAAAACAATTTTTACTTTGCATACTCTTTTTACTAATGATTTGAGGCATTCCTTCATATGGCTTGGCAATAATTTGCAACCTTTTTTAAGAGCTGTTTGTTTCTGTTTTTGTCCATTTCAGAACATACTGCTAAGGAATAACATATGATCATAAATTCCTATTGTTTGTCAAGCTTAGATATCCAATCTTTATTTGCGATATTGCTACAATTTTTCTCCAAAGTCAAGCTTTCTTCTAATCACCAAAGAGGCAATCCAGATGTATTTATTAAACAAATATTAAATGTAAGTTACTATGCAAAATACTAGTTGATACAAGGAAAGGGGGGACCCCAATACTGATCTCAAGGAGTGTACATTCTAATGCAAATGGAAATATGTAAATATCTAAGTGCATAAAATGTATTAAATTAATCAAGGAAGAAACATACTATGGTGGAAATAGTTGTATTAATTTTGTTCATGCAAAAAAATTTTAATCCCATATAATCTAAATTACTTTATTGGTTATAATTGACTCTTTCCCTTGTTGGGTCAGAAATAACCTGCTACCTGTAACAAAAATATGTGAATAGATAAATTGGTGTATGTGTCCAAAAATCTCAACTCAAGTTGTATAGACTAAGTTTAATCTTGGTATTATCTCTCAAAAATCACTTTTAGTTTCATTTTGCCTCAGCCATTTTCCTCCTTGAGGATCACAATATAGTTTAAGTCTCTAGAATTTTGCTTTTCCTATGCAAGCCTTCAGACTAATAGCTATACTGAAACATATGTTTTGGAACAGATCTGCGATCTCATCCATTTGAATTTTCAGCCCAATCCTTCACGAATCTTATCACATTTTTCCCTCAGCTCATCAAAGAGTGTCTACCAGCAATTCTGACCAGGGAAAATAGATCACCAGGTTAGCCCATGAAAATGACCACAATGTAGTTCCTTCTGTGGCTGTACTTAAAGCTTATCAGAGTATTTTGCATGGATAAACATATACCATCCTAGTACTTCCTTCCTCTGTTTCTTGCTAAATCAGGTGGATCTCCAGAGTCCAGCTCATTTCCTGGAACATACTGGAAGTTCAATATATGCTTACTGATTGGCTGTTTTCTTAATCAATGCATTTGAATTGTGATAAAATATCTTCTGAAGCAGCATATCAGTCTAGTCAATGGCTAGAATGATTTCTGTTCAATCTGCACCTGTTCCCCACTCCCTAGCGAAACATTTTATCCTGGTCATAATACTGTGAGGTCAGCATGACAGATTTTATCACTATTTTACAGAAAAGGAAATTGAATCAAAATGAGTTCGAATAACTTGTTCATGGCCACAGAGACAGATCTGTGTAAAATCCCTAAAGAGACATTAATTCACAGCTAAGTTTCTTTAAGTTTTGTCTAAAAATGAGGTGTTTTGTTATTTTGTGAGAAGATGGGCAGAAAAGCTCACTGATCCATCTGGACATGGAAGCCTTCTTACTCTGTTATCTGCTATAATAAGAGGAAGCCATCCAAAGGCACAGCTTTTCTAAAACATAGGGGAGAAGAGTGGGGAGTGGTTCCAGCCTGGCCTTCTTTAGTTTAAAAATATGGTCACTCTTGAGTTTCTAAAATAAGGAAAGGAAATACTACCCAAAGTAATTTACTTATTTAGTGCCATACCAATCAAACTCCCAAGAAATTATTTTACAGATCTAGAAAAAATAGTAGCAAAGTTCATTTGGAAGAACAAAAGGTCAAGGATTTCAAGGGAATTAATGAAAAAAAAGACAGATGAAGGTGGCCTTGCTGTACCAGATCTAAAACTATATTATAAAGCAGCAGTCATCAAAACCATTTGGTACTGGCTGAGAAATAGAGCAGTCAATCAGTGGCATAGAATAGGATATCAGGACAAGCTAGGTAATAACATTAGCAATTAAGTGTTTGATAAACCCAAAGACCCCAGCTTTTGGGATAAGTACTCACTATTCAGCAAAAACTGCTGGGATAATTGGAAATTAATATGGAAGAAATTAAGGGTGGACCCACACCCAACACAGCACACCAAGATAAGATCTAAATGGGTTCATGATCTAGATATAAAGAGTGATGTTATAACCAAATTAGAGGAACATGGGATAGTTTACCTCTCAGACCTGTGGAGATGGAATAAATTTATGTCCAGGGAAAATCTGGAACTCTTAATTGAACACCAGATAGATAATTTTGATTATATTAAGTTAAAAAGTTTCTGTACTAACAAAACTAATGCAGACAAGATTAGGAGGGAAGCATCAAATTGGGAAATCATCTTTACATTTAGGGGTTCTGATAAAGGTCTCATCTCTAAGATATATAGAGAATTGTCTCACATTTATAAAAATTCAAGCCATTCTCCAATTGATAAATGGTCAAAGGATATGAACAGACAGTTTTCAGATGATGAAATTAAAACTATTTATAATAACATGAAAAGGTGCTCCAAATCACTATTGATCAGAGAAATGCAAATTAAGACAGCTCTGAGATACCACTACACACCTGTCAGATTGGCTAAAATGACAGGAAAAGATAACGATGAATGTTGGAGGGGATGTGGGAAGACTGGGACACTGATGCATTGTTGGTGGAGCTGTGAACGGATCCAACCATTCTGGAGAGCAATTTGGAGCTATGCTCAAAAAGTTATCAAACTGTGCATGCCCTTTGACCCAGCAGTGTTTCTATTGGGCTTATATCCCAAAGAAATCATAAAAGAAGGAAAGGGCCCCACATGTGCAAGAATGTTTGTGGCAGCTCTTTTTGTGGTGGCTAGAAACTGGAAACTGAGTAGATGCCCATCAATTGGAGAGTGGCTGAATAAATTATGGTATATGAATGTTATGGAATATTATTGCTCTGTAAGAAACGACCAACAGGACGATTTCAGAGAGGCCTGGAGAGACTTGCATGAACTGATGCTGAGTGAGATGAGCAGAACCAGGACATCGTTGTACACGGCAACAACAATACTATAGGAAGATCAGTTCTAATGGACATGACTCTCTTCAAAAATGAAATGCTTCAAACCAATTACAATTGTGCAGTGAAGAAGGCCATATACACTCAGAGTGAGGGATGTGAAATGTCGACCACAACATAACATTTTCATGTTCTCTATTGATGTTTGCTTGCATTGTATTTCCTTTATCAGATTATTCTCTCTTATAGATACGATTTCTCCTGAACAAAAAAAATGATGTGTGGCAATAACTATACATATATTTGACTTAAGTATTCTAACATAATTATCATGTAGTGGATATCCTGCCATCTAGGGGAAGGGTGGGGAGTAGGGGGGAAAATTTGTAACAGAAAGCTTTGTAAGGGTTAATGTTTAGTAATTACCCATACATATGTTTTGCAAATAAAAAGTATTAATAATAAAAAATAAAATAAGGAAAGGAAGTGAGAAAGAATAAAACACAACTTCACTCAAGACAAAGATGTTATTTTTACCTACTTTCATCCTATTTCTTTGGCTCAAATAGCATTTTAAACTTGATTTTGGTGGGTAGGTGGCACAATGAACAGAGCAACAGGGCTGAGGGAGACAAGTTTAAATTCAACTTCAGGTATTTACTAGTTGTGTGACTTAAGTGATTAACCCTATTTGCCTCAGTTTCCTCATTTGTAAAATGAGCTGGAGAAGGAAATGCCAAACCATTCTAGTATTTTTGCCAAAAAAACCCAAAGGGGGCCACAAAGAGTTGGAAATAACTAAAAACAGCAGCCTAAAAACAACCTTGATTTTACTTGCTTCCTCCACTGATTTCTTGTAGATTCCTGTTTTATTACAATATATGGCTAGGGCAGATTGAGTGGATCTGTTTATTGGTATAGGGAACTCACAGTTGAGGAAATGCTCTTTACTAATGCTGATTGGCACCTTCTTTATGTCTTGAAGTTTTCCAGTCATATTAAGTTACTTGTCCAGTCATAATCGATATTTGTCCAAGTCTTCCTGGCTTGGAGGTGAGTTCTTTCTCCACTATGTTCCACTGACTCATGCAATATTTAAACAACTATTTCTCCTGGATGTAAAAGCTTGGTAGTTGTTCATATCTGCAACATTTACAATCTGGCTTTTTGCCATACTTTTTATTGAAAGATCTAGTTTGTTCATGTAAACATCCCTCCATATATGTATGTATATATAAAATACATACACATATACACATACACTCAAGGGCATCCATAATATATTGGATAAAAAAGATCCCTCCAATGTTAAAAAGTTATAGGTTCAAGTTTTGTCTCTGACATGGCTGTATAATTGTAAACAAACCATTCGGTCTCTCAGAGAAATAGACTAAGTCTGTAAATAGTTAAATATAAAATACTGATTTCCATTTAAAGAGGAAATTTTCTCCTAGGTAGTTTATTTTGCTAATACAATTAGAGATCTAGTCCAATAATAAAACTTTTCTACAACTGCCATGTTCAGAACATCAAGGTTAGTACCATAAACATCAAAGAACTTAACGTGTGCCTAATCCATGAAATTCATTTTTGCTATTAAGTCATAGATATCTCAGGACTACTCCATACTACTAGTACCATCTTGGTTCCTTCCCATAGGGCATTCTACATGGGTATTTTTTTAATCCCTGTACCTAAGATCCAATCTCTTGCCTTTTACTCCTTGTTATACCAAAAAATTTCAGTTTAGGATATTTTTTAAAATTTACTTAACTAAGAATTGCACATGTTTATTCTCATTGTGATTCTTCAGATTTTTTCTCCATCTCCTTCTCCATAACTGGCATTTCCATCAATATTGATTTGGCTCCTGTCCTTGCCAAAATCTGTCCCACCCATCATTTGCTGCTGTTGATAATGCATCTGGTACTTACTCAGTTATAGAATGTGAAACTATGCATAGAGTAAATGTCATTTGACTCAGATCATTATATTACTTTCCAGTATAACACAACTGCCTTTACCTTCATTAATATGGATTTTTCTTTTCTAAAATGTCCTAGCATTTTTAGGAGTATTTGATTTAGAAACATATTTAGGAGTTTTTGCCTTCATTAAAAAAACATTTTCAGTACTCTTGTCAATTAGTATGTGTTGACAGATACAGGGTAAATAAGTTGAAACACAAAAACACTGTGTATACCTTCCTCTAGAAATCATCACTTGTCCTTCAATGGTTAAATATGGAACTTAGGAAGATATGATTTTGACACATCAGGCACATAATTAGCTAGTGACACTGAACATGTTATTGAATCTCTAAATCTCAGATTGCAATTGTAAAAAAATGGGAAAAATAATAGCATTTTTATTTCAAGATTATTATGTCAAATGAAATAATAAACATACATTACTTTGAAGCCTTAAAGACAATATAAGTGTTAGCCATTAATATTGTGATAACGTCATTTTAGTATTCTATGCCATAATTCTCTTCAACAGGCATTGAAATCATCATTCCAGGGCTATTTACAGTTCAATTCAGCTTAATATTAAGGAAGTCTTTTGAGGATTTCCGGGCATATGGTTACCTAATGACTTTCTATTCTGAGAATAACATGGTATTCCCAAGTTGGGTTTTTGCCAACAAATCTTCCTTCTCATGAATCTATACATATTTGAAAGATAACTTGGGCAATCTTTCTCCTCCTTCTCCAAACAGATTTTTTTTGTAACCTACTCTTTCGTTTCTTAAATGAAAAGGGATGTTCAATTTGTGGATTGAGGTGAGTGGGAGAATTCCAAGATTTCACAGTGTTACTATAGTTTCAGTATTTTTACAAAATGAGGAATTCAGATATTCTGTGCTATTAGGAAGGAAAACTTTGGATTCTTGTAAAAGTGAGACAAAATTTTATTCTGACATCAATGAATATCAACTACAAGTTTTTGAAAGTTAATATTGCATTGTCTCCAAAGGTGTGGACATTTTAGGTCCACTTATCCACATTTAGAAAACTCTGTTCTTATCTCACTGGCCTCTTCTTTATGAATGCTGGATACTCCCCTTGCCTCCCTAACTTTCCTATACCTCCCCTTCCCTTGCCAACCAGATTATTCACTTAGCATTGGCCTGAGGAAAAGTAGGGACCTACTATCATCTTTTTTCAGTGAAGCAATACAAAATTTTGTATTTATTTCACCAAATTATCATGAGCCTCAATAGAGATGAGATAATAGAATATATTTCTGCAACACCTTTCTAACCATAAATCCCATTACTCTTTTCATCATATCACCTATCTGCTTCAATATGTGAAGTGATTCATAAATTATAATATGCTAAATAAATGACACAATATTATTGTTATTTTTTCTATTGCTTAAAATTTCTCCCTGATGATGAAAAATTCTGAGTTTAGTTTTTGAGAGGACTGGTGTTCTCATATGAACCACAAATATATTGATATTTGAAGATCTATTCGGAGAAGATTCAAAAACAAGCTTGAAAAATAAACCAATCCCAGACCTGTCATGTTGCTAATCTTGACTATCTTAATTTGCATCCCAGCATGCTGCAGTCATCATAATTAAACTGACTGACATTATGATTTGTGACTGCTTCTTGTCAGCAAGTGCAACCACTCTCTTCCCCAGAAAGTAAATAATTAAACTTTATAGGAAAGGTTTTTGTTTTCTGGAGGCAAACTTTTACAGCCAAATTCAAGGCTTATAGTGACCAATGTTCAGCAAAGCTAGAGTGGTTGTTTTTTATAGTTTTGGTTTATCAGATCTAGGCAAACAGAGACAGAAACATAATTGGCATCTGGAAGTGAGTGGAAGATTTTGTACAAGATGGAGAGAGACCAGTAAACATGTCTTGTAATTTCAGCATATCAACCCATTCATTTTCATAGATTTTTAAAATAAGTCAGTTGCAGATCTGAAGCTGCCAGAGCACTTGAAAAATTGTGGACAGTTCCTGTAAAGACAGAGCAAGCATAAAACTGCCTATTCTGGCATTAATGTTTGTGATGTTTTAAAAATCTTCCTTGACCTCTCTGAGCATTTGACATTGCCAAATCACCTTTTCCCTCTTGCTAGACTCCCTTTTCTATTTTTCTACCTTTTCTCTCTCTTACTCTTTCACCTACTTGACTGCTCCTTTTTTAGACTCCTTACCTGGGACTTCACCTTATCACACCTGCTACTCTAAGAGCAAAGCTCTAAGTGTATGTTTTCCTTTTGCTACCTTATCCTCTGAACCTCAAGCTCAACTCATGCAAAGCAGAGCTCATTCTTTTCTGCTTCAGACACTTCCCTCTTATATATAGATTTCTCTGTCTTTATCAAGGTCCCTACTGTATGTCCAGTAGACTGTTTTGCATTGCCAATTTTATCCTTGACTCTCTCCCTCATCCAACATACATAAGCAGAATCTCACTGTTTTTTTTTTTTTTTTTACTAACGTCTGAATTGGTCTTATTCTCTGCTCATACTCATTATCCTGGTTCAAGTCTTCCTCAACTTTGACCAAGACAATTTCAATTGCATCCTTATTCATGTCTTTTCTTGGAGTCCCTCCTTCACTCCAGTTTATCCTACACATAGCTGACAGCTTCATTTTCTTAAAGAATAGATATAACTTCATCATTTACTTTCTGATAAAGCTCCAGTGATTCCATCTTATTTGTAGGACAAAAGAAAAATTTCTTTGCTATATAAAGCTCGTCACAATCTGGACTTCTTGTTAAAATCCCTCCTCTTCATGCATCCAATGATCCAAATTGGAATAAGGAAAAGGAAAGGGATAAACATTCATTAAGTACCTATTATATGCCAAGTACTATCTAAGCAGTTTTGCAAATATTACTTCTTTTGAACTCCTAACAACCCTATAATTTAGGTGATATTATTAATTCCATTTCACATAGGAAAAAACTAAGGTAAGCAGATGTTAAGTGACTTTCCCAAGATCACACAGCTAGTAAGTATCTGGGATCAGATTTGAACCCTGATCCTGATTTTAATCTTTAATCAGATCCAGTTGCCATTGTCTATCTTACTCTTCTTCATGGCTCTCATTTGTCTTTGCACTGGCTATACTCCATACAGTGAACATAATTTATTCCCTAATCTACTTTAAAAATAGCTCAATTACCATTATTTACATGGGTTTTTTACTGATCTCCCCAGAGGCTATCCTATTGCTCCATTCTAACCTGGCATCTATTATATATATGTAACATATAATATTTGTATATTCTATATATTATACACATATTGCTAAATAAATTCATGCTATCTCCTCCAATGTCAGGTCTTTGGGGACAGTAACTGTTACATTTACATCTTTGAATCCTCAGCATCTAGAACATTATCAGGGAATAGGTACTTTATAAATCCATGCTGTTTGATTGACGATCATTCAAAATAAGTTCTTCCTTGCTAGCCATCTCCATTGATTGTTAACAAGCATTATATTATTTTATTTTTACTGCTATTCATTTGCCAAGTTATCTTTCAATATCACCTATGAATCCAGTCAAAATCCTTAAATGGTTAGCACGACTGCATCTCTTTTTCATGTTCTTTCGATTGTACTCTCTAGCTGAAATGTTATCCTCAGGACCGCTTTCTCCAATAACATATCATAGCCCAATCCCTGCTGGGGATTATAATATTGATGAATTTAGTGATTGAATAATCCCTCCACATACAACTATAATGCTAATTCTTGCCCTGTGAAGCCTGCTTACTATATAATCCTGTCCAATTCATTTAAGCTTTCAGTAGCCTGGACAATAAGATTGAAAGCTGCCTTGGAGAAGCTGCCAATCAGCAATGATAGAGATTACAAGACACCAGGAAAATCATGATTCTAGACAGCTTCAAAGGTACTTCTACCCCACTCCCAAATGGCCACAGTTTCAAATAATAATTAGATATTTTATATTTGCTTTTGTATATGTTTATGGGATTAAATCTTTTCTTGTTTCTATGGGAAGCCACAGATTGTCACAATGGCTGAATTGTAATTTTGTTCCCAAGAGAGCAGTGCTAGGGCAGTTAAAGAACTCTTCTGCTTCCAGGGAAAGTTCAAGGCGAGGGCTCAATTCCTAGGTTGAGAAGACAGAAAAAGCAATTAAATAAAAAAAATATTGCAAGATAAATCCAAGAGGAAGCAGAGGTGCTTATCAATACTAACACTATTCTTTGCAGTTTTAGTGTTGGGTGTGTGGGATTGACTTTGGATTTCTTAGGACTGTTTACAAAATCCTATAGTTTTTAATTTTATGAGTGCTCTGGTGTAGTGACTCCTGAATCTGACTTGGTACATAGAATTTAATTAGAAAAATCAGCTAATCGCTGGAAATGAAGAGAACAAAACAAAACAAAACAAAGAACACTTATGGGGGGAGATTTGTAGAGAAGAGATAGAGCTTGTAGTTTCTTAGATGGAGATAATTTCTAGTATGGAAATTGTGTCTACTGAAGCAGATCAACGGTTCATGTTCAATGTATTGTTTTCAATTCTTAATTGTGGAACTAGAGACTTTACAGATTTTCCCATAGTCATTCTGTAAGTGTGTATCAGAGATATAACTAGAATTCAGGGCTTCCTGATTCTAAATCAGCCTTTCCTCTGTACCAATGCTTTGAATTGTAAACTCTTTGAAAATAGAAACTTGATCTTTTCTATTTTTCTATTTTGTATTGTTTTTTGAATTAATGGAGAATTCAAGACACATTGATTATATGTACAATCTCATTCACTCAAGCTTTCATAATAATCTGGTTCACCTTTAAATTCTTGCCATTAAGTAACTTACATTGCATCAACATCACAATATGTCAATATAGAACTATTTAGAGATTATTTACAAAATAAGTAAAGAGACATTTGAAGAGAGAAAAGCTTTAGCAGCTGGAGAGCTTAACTGAGCTTGGAAAAGAGCTAAGCATTCTGAGAAGTAAAGGTGAATAGAAAATGCTTTCCAGAAACAGAAAATGAGATACTGATTATAGGACACATCAAGAAGTGCAGTTTTGCTGGACCATAGAATGTAGCATAATATAAGATAAATTGGAAAGTAAGTGGAGACAAGGTTATTGAAGGCTTAGAATGCCAAATACAAAGTTTGTACTTGATCCTAGGGATTATATAGTTCTTAGAGAGCTTTATAAAGAAGTGCTCATTAAGTGTTGCAGTGAATTCAATTTTCTGTTAAAACAAATATGTCTATTTATCATTACAATTCCCTTATATGTGATTCATGTATTATCATTTTTTTACTTCAATAACATTTCTCATGAGTTATGCATCATGACATTTTAAATATATGCCCAGCTTCATGCTGATGGCCTATTTTCCTTTCAGCATGTCTATTTCCAATAATCCCAGTCCCAATTAATAGAAACACATTCGTAAATGATTACTTGTGACAGTTAAATGCTTTTTGTTGATTTATAATCTCAAACCATCATTTTCATTTTGAAAAATGGTTTCCTTGCAAGTAACAAATACTTTTATATATATTTTAAAAGTAATAGAATTTATTTTCTAATGGGATGCTACTGCCATTGTGAATAGTTGCTAATAATTCTTAGCATACTAGATAGTTCAAACACTTCAAATCAAGGTATGAAAATAAGAGCAAAAGATATATAGATAAAACTAAGGAACAGATTTGAGTTTTAACATTAAATTATTTATAGAGTTCCTCAGAATTGAAAGTTATGATTCACTAATATATATATATATATATATATATATATATATAATCCTCTCTCCTCACTCTTATTCCTCTCATTTAGCTATCATTGTGTCACCTTTATTCAGTGGGTTAAGCACACACCTAAATATTATGTTACTAGTCTGAAAGCTCATAAGTGAACCATGTAGATTATAATATAGAGATTACTCTATACAGAAACAGTGCATACATACAATGAATGGAATACCTCTATCTCTCGTCAACTGTTAATTTCTCAATTATCTCTTTACTGTAGTTGCTTATTACACATACTTTTCAAATTTTCTGAGACAGCCATGATTTAAAATAATGGGTCCAGTTGTCACTGTAAGCCATCAAAATAACCTACAAGTTCCAGTGTTTAGTCAAATCATTATCATAAGTCAAGGTAGTGAGTTTTACAATAAAAATATAGCCCAATAAAAAAGATTGAAACCCACAAAATGAGTGGCAATACACACTGAGGATAGTTTACAACTGATCACAAAAGCATACTTATCCCAGTCTATAACTTGTGTACGTAATATGAACATAAGTGGTACTTACAGCATTGGTGATTCCAGGTTGCACTGAGGTAGGAGTGATGAGCCAGAAGGTTTAACTACAAAAGTATATTTAATTATGATGAAATTCAGAGACTTGTCTCAATTTGCAACTAGATTATGATACCTAGAAACCTATTAAAATATTATTATGTATATTATTGGTATTTTTGTAATTTTATATTTTGGGTTTTATACTATGAGGGAATTTCTCAGAATAGTTACTTGGAGAGCCTAGAAGAATCTCATCAATTATCTGGATCCTTTAACTGAAGATTAAATATCTTGAGCAGTTAAAATGAAAAGAAAAAGTGAAAAAAAATTATTAGTATGTTAAGGAAAGGTGATTTTGTTGCCGGCAACTTTCATGACCTAGGATATAATTTAAATTTTTTTCACTTTTTTAGAGTGGAGTTATTTAATAGCACTTTCAACAAATTTAGGATATATAAACTACATCTATATCCAGGGAAATAGAAAAGGGCAATCAGTCAAGGGAAATATATTTTGTGACTTTTTTCTTTGCTGAATAAAGGTAGAAGTGAATCCTTTCTTGGACTTTCCTTGCTATTTGGTTTCAGTGTGATTTTGACTCATGCTCAATTCTCCATATCTTCTTTCTCTTTGTAGATTTAATTTTCATAACATTTTATAACAAATAATTTTTGCATTCCTTCCTCGAGATCTTTGAGAAGCAAGAGATCTTTCTTTCCTCATCCTTAGGAATCAAGGTAGGATTTGGAAGTCACATATGTTAATCAAAAGAATCTCTTGACAATTCAGAACATCAAAGACCCTTAACTTCAATGGTGAAAAACATCACAGAATTGGGGAGAGACTGACCAGGCTTGGCCTTAGACTAATGCTTTTTAGTATTGAAAATATAAAGACATTACTAGACATATTTGGTTGAATACTGTTCTTTTCTTTTTTTAAAAATTTTTATTAAAGATTTTTATTTGTAAAACATATACATGGGTAATTTTTCAACATCGACCTTGCAAAACCTTCCGTTCCAAATTTTTCCCCTACTTTCCTCCACTCCACCCCTAGATGGCAGGTAGTCCAATACATGTTAAATATGTTAAAATATATGTTAAATCCAATATATGTGTACATATTTATACAGTTATCTTGCTGCACAAGAAAAATCAGATTAAGAAGGAAGAAAAAAAAAACCTGAGGGGAAAAAAACCAAATGCAAGCAAACATCAATAGAAAGCGTAGAAATGCTATGTTGTGGTCCACATTTCACATCCCTCTCTCTGGGTGTATATGGCTTCCTTCATCACTGAACAATTGGAATTGGTTTGAAACATCTCATTATTGCAGAGAGCCATGTCCATCAGAATTGATCATCATGTAATACTGTTGTTGCCGTGTATAATGATCTCCTGGTTCTGCTCGTTTCACTCAGCATCAGTCCATGCAAATCTCTCCAGGCCTCTCTGAAATCATCCTGCTGGTCGTTTCTCACAGAACAATAATATTCCATAACATTCATACACCATAATTTATTCAGCCATTCTCCAATTGATGGGCATCCATTCAGTTTCCAGTTTCTTGCCACTACAAAAAGGGCTGCCACAAACAATCTTGCACATGTGGGTCCCTTTCCCTCTTTTAAAATCTCTTTGTGATATAGGCCCAATAGAAACACTGCTGAGTCAAAAGGTATGCATAGTTTGATAACTTTTTGAGCATAGCTCCAAATTGCTCTCCAGAATGGTTGGATCCATTCACAGTTCCACCAACAATGGAATACTTTGTTTTTCTGTGCAATCCCAAAACTACCAATTCCATTTTGTAAAATCTGACTCCCTTTAAATTACTTATTAAAATAAACAAACCAAAAAAAAAAAAAAAAAAACAACTTGGCCAGGGATCATCTCTAAATTATCAAAACATTTGAAAGTAGAAGGGAATTTCAGAAATTGGACTGAGTATGGAACTTTCTGAGAAGAAACACCGTAGTAGGAAAGGAGAGAACTCTGATTTCCTAGTCTTCAGATTACTTATAAACTAATTAGGGGTGACAATTCCTGTAACCAACCTTTATTGTCCTTCCCTTTAACACATCCCCCCTCAAATTAAACCACATTAGAATAACAAGATTGTTTTGTTGTACTAAGGTAATTTATGGTTAGTGGTCTAAAAATTAAAGTTGTATGTACCTATTGTTATTATTTTATTTTATCCATATAGATAGTGCCGTCATAATTGAATGCTCTCTCTAAGTTGATATGGCTGAAAAAAAAATCCATCATCCTAAAGTCAGTCATGTGATGTGAATCACTGAATTTCAATAAACTCCTGCATTCACTTGTTCCCCAAGTGGACAAGAGTAGGACTTTCACTCAGATAATACTAATCAAGTATCTTTGTGCATGTCAATTAACAGAAGATATTTGGGTATGGCATAAAAACTGACAAAACTTCTGATATGTTTCAGAAAAGAAGTAAAAACTTTATAGAGGATAAAAAAAACTGACAAATTTGAAATACAAAAGAATGAAGAGAAATAAAATACTTCAACTTATTTTTGCTTTTAGGAAAGAAATAAAAATACTTCAACTTATTTTTGCTTTTAGGAAAGAAATAAATTTAACACTTGGGTTCATGCTTTAAAAAATATAGTATATATACTTCCGGATTCTCAGGTAGTTAAAGAGAATATTCTGAATGACTGCACAGAAAACATTATATCTGATTTTGGGCTGGAAAATTGGACCAGCGGGAGATCGTGGCTGGGCAGCAGTTTTATTGCAGGATCAAATAGTTCTATGATTACTGAAGTATAGCTGTCACTGGAAATAGAAACCTGCAAGGAACCCATCATAAAGCCTAGCAATTTCAGGCTCACAAATGTTTAAAATTAGAGTTTAGTAATCCATCATGGACATAATTTCTCAGCTGCTTTGTGGACCTCTCTTAGCTTTATTGGGCATTTCGATTCATAGATTTAGAGCTGAAAAGGCTCTTATAGTGCAACTCTTTTATTCTAGCAGGGAGGTGGGCTTCAGCATTAGCCATTGCTCTAAGGATTAGTGATTTCTTAAGTAAAAATAGGATTGCAACCAACACATCACACTTTAGCTCTGATCTTTTAACTACGTGAAAGCAGGTCTCATCATGCATCCTGAAGACTTTTTAAACCAAGTATGACTAGTGGTTCAAACTAAAAAGATATTGCACAAATTTAATATCTGGATAAGCTGAGAATACTTGAGCACCTTATCTCATATTTTCAAGAGAGATGAGAAAAGAAATGAAAGTAAATGTGGATTTCTAGAAGGAACTGGCTTTGAGATAAAAAATTCAAACTTTGAAGGTTCCATAGCATAATTGACTTTAATAACTTCTTGGTGGCCTAGAATTCTCCTCAAGAGGCAGCATTGATTTTCTTCCATCCTTCTGTGTCCTGAATTGTCCCCACTACTAGTGTCTGTATCATGGGCAACCAAAGCCAGACTGCCCTCATATCTCTGCAAGGAGCCCAACAAAAAGGCAACACCATGCCCAAGAAGACATTTTTAAGCATCACAGAGTGGGAGAAAAGGACTTTCAGCAACCAAAATTTGTTACCATTTTCCCACAGGTATTTTTTTCTAAACTTGATCCCACTTTCCCTTGAACTTTGTATGTATTTGTGGCGAAGCCTTATTTATTTATTTTACTTTTTTTTCTCTTTAGAATTTTTTTTAGAAAATTTATTTTAAAAACATTCATAGTTTCTAACATTCATTTTTGCAAAACCTTGTGTTCTAATTATTTTCTTCCTCCTTTCCTCCCACCCCTTCTCTTAGGCAGCAAATAATCCAATATATGTTAAACATGTACAGTTCTTCTATACGTATTTTCACAATTGTCATGTGAAACCTTTTCTGAAGATACCATTTGTTGTTATTCTATTATCTTAGTTATTGCTCCCCTTTCCAAACCTACTTAAGGTTGACTGAATATATGATTCTCAGATAATAATTTTATTGAAGAGAATAGTTGTAGGAGTTTGAGTAAATAACATTTGAAATTTGTACCTGAGGCCTCAGGATTACCTGCTAGAAACCTGGAAATGAGATGTAGATAGCCTGGATATGGAAATCTGACTTGTCTGTGATAGTAGGAGTTGGAATATGGAGGCTCAAAGGTTACTCATATGGGCTACCCTAAAGTTTAGAAACTATCTCTACTGATTCCAAATATAATTGATCTATAATTTGGTAGATGAGTCTTAAATGGTTACTTGAGTTTGAGAGAGGTTATGATTACATAGATAATAAGCATCAGATGAATTAATTAATGAGGTCTTTCCATTTCCAATTCTAGAAATGGATCTTTTAGATCAGCATTTATATTACCCTTTTCTGTTCATAGAGAAAGGTGAGTTTCTTTATCTACTCTAGTTTATATATCATCCTAAAATATTGAGTACGGAGGAGAATTTATCTTTTTAATACAAGCCTTTTATATGATGAATGATAAATCTGAGAAGCAAAGAGAGGAAATTACTTTTACAAGATCATACTATTTTCTAAGACAGCCAGTAAGGGAACCCAGGAGTCCTGCAATCCAACCCAGGATTTTTTAAATCTTTTTTTTTTAAATTTTTGTTTTTCATTATCCTAAGTTATGAGACTGTCTAAAAGATAGTCCTCCATTACTTTCAAGTGAAAACAATAATGTAATGGATTCAATTCTGGATGGCATTAGGAGAGAGAATGTAAGATAAGTAGCCAGAAAATCAACCTCAGAATCTGAAGATCTGAAATCAAGAGTTCGATTTGGGTGCCTGAAAAATGCCTTGGAGAACTTTTAAAGTCTACAAGTGGAAGGATTATTGTTTATTTCTATTTCCAGGAGGGGTTTTCCTCACCAAGAGTTCTGTACATTAATGAAATAAGTTGGAATGTTTCTTAACCTTTATTTCCCCCCCAAAAAACCCTCCCTCAATTCAGTAGAAATCATAAAAACTGAAAAATGGAGACTTTCCCATGCTACATCTAGAATCAAAGCAATTTAACCGGTTTCCCTCAATTCCATTATCATTTGTGCTTGCTACCTAATAAGCCAGTGGCAGCAAATAATTAACAGGTATTGCTGACTTTTGCTGGTGATATAATGGTAATTAGCCTTAATCACCCTTAAACACTCATTCTTAGTCTCAGAGGAATTGAAGTGATAGTCTCAGTGTTTTAGGCATAATGATGAAGCCAATCACACACACAAAGAAAAATATCTCTTAGTCCTTCAACATACTCCTGTTATTCATAGATTGGTGGGTGCCTTAGGAAGTCTTTGACCAGAATGTTGAAATCAGTAAATTCATTAGCCACATCGAAGTGTTTTTTTTTTTTTATTACAATAATGGCAACTAGGACTTGGAGTCAGGAGCAAATTGGGTTCTAAACTAGCTTAAGTATCTAATAGCTTTGATAAGAAATTTAATTTCCCTAAGACTCAGTTTCCTGATCTGCAAAATTGGGATGACATGCCTTTTACTGTCTACTTTCAAAAGAGTATTATAAGAAAGAAAATCTTTAAAGCTCAATGCATGAGAAGAATATGATTATTAGTAGCGTTCTAAATGCTGCTTCTGGGAACTAATTGCAAGCATTTACAGGATAGATGACTGGCATTATGCTGTTGGAACCAAGAAAGAAGAGGGAGGGTATGTAATTAAAATACAAGCTATAGCCCATTATTTACAGGTAAAGTATTCGTTTAAATATGTTTTTTCTCTGCTTCTAGGAACTCACATCCTTTACATGATTTCATAGGTAGATACAAAAGATGGAGGAGCAGACCCAAGTGTGTGAAGACTTCTTCTGGTATATAGGCAGATGAGAACAATGACCATAAGGTAACTGAATCTTGGAATGCTTAGAGCTTGCTCAGACATCAAGGACTCCACAGCCATCCATGCTTCTTAGGTCAGCCCCGGTCATCCTGAATTTGTGTCTGGTTACTGGACTTCGAAGAGTTTGGAAGAGAGAGTGAGGTTGCCAACTTTGCAAAATTCCTTATCATATAAATCCAATTCACACATAAGTAAAGATATTACCTGTGATGTCATTGGTCTTTGAAAATGAAGGACAAACACCCATGAGCTACTGTTTTGAACATTAGTGGCCCAGATAGTACTTTTCTCTGAAATTAAAGGTGATCTGTATTTTGTTCTAAAATATCAAAGAGCTTTTCAATTGGGTTTTTCTTTTTTACAATTTGGCTAATTCACAATTAAATCTCCAGATACCAGTTGGCATGAATAGTGTCAATTTCTATGTATCAAATGCCTGTACTTTTTTCCGCAAAGCACTTCTGCATGCTGTTCTAGTTGGGCCATATCTGAAGTTTAGATTCCTTTGTGTCTCTCATTTTAAGAAACATATTATGGTTCTGAACACTATAGAGAGGGATGGACCAAGACACATAAGAGAAGAGAAGTTCTTTGGGGGGGAAGGAGAGGCAGAGAAACATATTATAATGTTTCTCTGCCTCTTGAAGAACAAATTCATGAAGTGGAGCTTTCGTTTATGGAAATGAATACCTGCAGAGGTATCTGATTCCTATTTTGGGGAGTCTTCTAGTAAATGCTGGAGGACCATGAGTAAAGTATGTTGGAGAGAATATCTTTTTACATGACAAGAGTTGTAACCAATTGCCTCTATTGGTAATTCTGTGAAAATTATTGTTGACAATTTATTTAGACATTTTTTATTTGCCATTTATTTTATATCTTTTTACACACCTTGACTACATTTTAGATAGATAGTACATCCAAATATAATAAAACATGCCTCCACACTATTTAAAGAATAAGAATATATCTCCCTCCCTCCTATTTCTCTTTCTCTTTTCTCTCTCTTTCCTTCTCTTTCTGTCTCTCTGTCTCTTTCCCTCTCCTCCCTTTCCCTCCCTCCCTCCCTC
>JAJPUD010006740.1:101288-122217 GCA_023553655.1 Myrmecobius fasciatus | reverse complement strand
GAGGTTCAAGTATTTCCTCTAATACATACTGCATAACCCCTCCCTTCTCCTTTCTTCTGCACTCCCTCTTATCTTTCTTGCTCCCTTCTTTCCTCTCTCCCTCTCCCTGTCCCTGTCCCTCTCTCTCCTCTTCTTTCCTTATTGGGGTTAAATGATTTAGCCAAGGCCACATAGCTAATGAGTGTCTGAGGGCAGATTTGAACTCAAGTACTCTTGAATCCAGGGTGGAGTTCCATTCATCAAGCCATCTAGTTATCTCCACTACTCACTTTTAAGCTCTCAGTTGCCTGGGGCAACCTCTAAGATGTTAAATTGAAGAAGTGTTGATCTGCATTGTACAAGGGAGTTCCTACCAGTGAAATTTTAATTCCTCTTCCCGCTATTTTGCATCCCAATATTATCCTCAAATATCTCATATACACAATTTTGTCTTTACACTTTAGACTTGAAAAAGAAAAAATACTCACAGAATTAGTTATACAAATTCAGAAAATGACAATAACAGAAGTTTTCCAGCTCAGAATAATACTGATTGTATTACTTCATTCTGCAGTCTGGAAACATCCTACATTCTTAGGGCAGGAAGCTAGCACCTGCAGTTTCATGTTGATTTAATACTGCTATTAACTACAATATCCTATTTTGTATGTTTTAATTGTCCATCTCAAAAAAGGTCTATTGTTAAAAACAAAATTTCAGTGGCATTCACAATAAATAGAACAGTGGAAGGACAAGACAGTAAGCCATTTAGCAACAGGCCCTGAGCTCATCAAGACCTTGGGCCTGTCAACAAACAAGCCTTTTTCCTTTACTTAGAACAACCTACACTGTCATTTAAAAAATCTACATGTTTAAACAGAGTTATAATCAAGATTCCGTGACCTCTATTTATCTGGCATCACTAGCAAGCCAATACCTGAAAATGAAACTTCTCCCGTTAAGCTTTCCAACTTTGTATTCTACTGTCATCATTTTGAATGTAAGAATTTCTAAAACATACTTCCACATTTCTTTTTTTTTTTTGAATACTAAATTTATTTTCATTCTATTTCCAATTTTTTTATTTATTCATTTTCAACTTAAATACACAAAGACAAAAAAGGAACATTTCCATGTATACAGCACAACATAAAAAGAGGATTCAATATAAAACCATGAGTTTTCATTTTATAGTGTTTTTTAAACTATGTAATAAATACTAGACATCGTTTTCAAAACTACCTTGTTTTTTGTGTTTTCTTCTAAACTCCATATTTCCCTGTTTTGTTAAATGGAGTCAGCTGAGTGTAATTTATACTTTTATTGATAACTCAATTATCATGATGACCTCAAATTAACTGGATGGCTTATACACTGGTCTTATCTGTCATAGCTGACCACAGGGAGGGTCATGACTTCAGAAGCAAAAGTGTGTCACCCAAAAGAACCATATAGGAGTCAGGAAAGAATCCCATAATATCTCTCTCTTTTAAAAAATCAGATGAATTTTATGGCACTTCCACATGAGCAATAAAAATGACTGATAATAGGGAGCATTTATACAGAGATTTAAAGTTTGCAAAACAATTTCTAAGTCATATCTCATTTAAAGTATTCTATATGTATAGCCACATCCACTATAAAAATCTGCTGTAATATAAACAGTTACAAATTTGAAATCCCAAAATGAGAAAAGAGGAATATCAAGGTTCTCAAAGCAACCTTTTTTTTGGCTCACACTTTATTCCACATATTATATCATAAACAAAAAAGGATAATTAAGAATGCTTCCTGGGGCAGCTAAGTGGCACAGTGAATAGAGCACTAGCTCTGAAGTCAGGAGGACCTGAGTTCAAATTTGACCTCAGACACTTAATACTTCCTAGCTGTGTGATCCTGGGCAAGTCACTTAACCCCAAAACTGACTCAGCCAAAAAAAAAAATACTTTTCATTTAAAATTATGTTTATTTACATTATCATGATAAAAATCCTCAGTTTTAATTCTTAATACTTATTATATAAATGAAAGTTTTCCAAAATCACTTGATTTTTCTTGGGAGATTTTGGGAAACATCTTTAGAAGAATCACAGATTTGGAGCTGGAAGGAATCTCAGAGAGTAATCCCTGAATTTGACACATGAGAAACCTGAATCTCAGGAATAGTTAAACAGCTTGCCCAAAGTTCTCCAAGAAAATGGCAGAGTGAGGGTTTGATCGCAGACTCTCTAACATCAGAACCAATATATTAAAAAAACAAAGTATTGCACTTCCCTATTCTTTGACAGTGATGATGGATGAGGAGTTTATTTGTTTTATTTATTTATTTAGATTTTTTTGGATTGGGTGGAAGAGATTCTTTGCTTCAACTGCTACCTAGCCTTAATCACTGAATGGATCACTGAATGGATGTAGATTCAGTCAAATTAAGACCTTTTGAAGACTTTAGCTTAAAAAGGCCGAGGTCTCCAATTTCATCCAAAATTATCTCTAGTCGTCTGGATCTATATCTGGCCACTGGACCAAGATGACTCTGAAGGGAAAAGTGAGGCAGATCCCTCTGTCACTAAAAGTGAATTTACTTGCATGTCATGACATCACCTTCCTGATGTCTTCTTCGAGAATGAAGGACAAACAATAATACATAACAATAAGTATAATTTGGGATATGTGTGTATACACAGAATATGTGTATATATACACACACATATATATGTATATACATATGTATATGTATATGTATATACATATATGTACATATATATGTATATGTATATACATATAGGAATATATACATATGTGCACTGTATATATTCATATATATTAATATGTATCTTAGGGGCCCCACAGAAAGGTCTATATCCTCAAAACAATATGTGTATTTATAAACAGGAAGTCTGTCAAGGACAGCCAATAATGCTTTGGCTTTCTCATTCCATCAATTTACAGGAAGTCGTGTTGTTGAGTAATTTTAGTCATGTCCAACTCTTTGTGACCTCATTTGAGGTTTTCCTGGCAAAGATACTGGAATGGTTTGCCATTTCCTTCTCCAGATCATGTTACAGATGAGGAAACTGAGGCAAACAAAATTAAATGACTTCCCTAGGGGTCACATAGCTATATAGTATCTGAGACCACAATTGAACTCAGGTTTTTTTTTTTTTTTTAAACTCCAGACCTGGCACTCTATCTATTGTGCTACCTTGCTGCCCACAGCCTCATAGAGAATTTAATATATATATATATATGTATATGTATGTATATATACATATATATATGTATACAGACACACATATATATTTTTTTACAATAGTGTTAAGCTTTACAATTTACTAAGAATCTTATAGCATATAGCATTTGGCCATCTCAATAAGACTGTGAAATAGACAGGGAAGCTATTATCATCAATATATGGATGAAAAAACTGAGAGATTGGGTGACTAGTCAAGGGTTACAGAGTAGAAATGAATCAAGAACTGGGGCCTTCTAACTTGAAATCCAGTGTGCTTTCCATTTTGCCACAGCTGCCCCATCTTTGAATACAAAGCACAATGTATTGTTACAAGATCTAATGAAAATGATTGGAAGCCTCTGAGCTCCATGCTCAAAAACAAGGGTACTGTTGTGTATTATTTGGTGACAGCTCTTTACAAAACACATAAAAAAGGCATCATCCATGCCCTATTGACTTATCAAAACACAGAAAACAAGCAAGGAGCTGAAGGTACGATGAGACATCTCAGATGTATAATTCTTGCTGGTTTGCTTTGTTCTCTCTCTCTGCTTTTTTTTTTTTTTCTTTCTTGGCTTTTCTAGTTAGTCATGAGGGTGAAAAAGGGCCTGGGAGATCACTTAGTCTGATCATCTCATTTGTGCGTGAGGAAACAGACACATACAAAGATTGGGTTATTTGAATAAAATTTCACAGCTAGCTAGTGGCAGAGCTGGGAATTTTAATCCAGATATTTTGACCCCTTCCCCTTGGTGAACACTATCTTAGTAAGAATTTTAAGGAAGCAAGAGAAAAGAGCAAAAAGTTTGATAAATTTATTACTAGCACTGGAATTTATGAGAAAAACACATGAAACTTATTTATTGGAGATCAGTATAGCTCTAGGAGTCAGGCCCCAAATAGGGAAAAACATGCTCTTTCTATACTATTCTCATTTTTCCTGTTTTGTTTTTTCAGTAACTGCTCCTGGATCTTTCTTTATGTGGGAATGCTTCTGTGGATCCTGGTGTGGCTCAGTGGAAACAACAGATTTATAGTCAGAAGACTAGGATTCAAATCTTTGTGTCATTTTCTGCCTATGTGACTTTGGGCAAATGCCTTGGTTCTCAGTTTGCTCAGCTGTAAATTGAGGGGGTACAGGATTTCTAAGAGTCCTTCTAACTCTTACTCTATGGTCTAGTAGTTTCTTTTCTTCCTGCTTTAGAAAGTAAACTCTAAGGGTGTAGGGAGGAAGAAATGAAATTCTCTTTGTACCTTCCTCTTACCTCTGCTTGGTTCAGTTTACAAAGGGGCATTTGAAATGTTACAACAGCCAAAAGAAATACAGAGAGCCTAACAGAGCAGCATGACCTCAAGTTAACTTGAACAATAATTGATGGTAAGAAGTTATGACAACTATCTACAATACTTGGAGCAAATGCCTCATTAATGCCATCCCAGACAACACTTTTTATGTTACAGAGTTGGCGCTTGGGGGTGCCGACATGTTGGGTTACACGGAAGAGACATTCAAAAGGTTTACAGAGCATTATCCATGCTACAAGGATTTGAAAGGAGAGAGAAAATATTGGATTGTAGAGTTTTTTTAATGCCTTCCATTTTAGGCAAAAAGGAAGAAAAGCTCAATTGTCATTATTAAATATATGAGGGGGGAAAAGTATACACAGCTTTATGGAAAACTGATGTGGTCATGACAAAATTTAAAATAATGCCAGCATAGAAAAATTCACCCCCATATCCAAAGAAAAAGTCAGACAAAATTTTATTGGCTTCCATTAACTTAATTTTAAATTACTGTATAATTGTATTAAGGGTCCCTAAACTTATTTGATTGTACAGCCCTCTCAGCAATATTTTTGAGCATGAACCATATATATATGTATATGTATATATGTAAAATTATATATACATATTATTGTTTTTATTATTATAGTGACTGCTTTTGATACTCAACACCTCAGTACCCTCAGATGCTTCTCCTCTTTGAATGGAGGATTAGAGGATCTTTTAAAAATTCCTTCTGTGTATTATCTGTCCTAATTAGATTATAGGTTCCTTCAGGAGAGGGATTGGTTTGTTTTATTTTTTTTTTCCTTATTTGTATCTTCAAGTGTATCAGAGTTGGACACATAGTAGGCACATTAGTTATGTCATGTATTAGTTAATTTCTAATGGATGGCAGTTAAGTGGTACAGGAAATACAGTTCTGATCTGGACTTAGGAAGAGCTCAGTTCAATTATGGCCTCAAACAGTCATTAGCTATGTGTTCTTGGGCAAGTCACTTAAATCTGTTTGCCTCAGTTTCCTCATTTGCAAAATGAGCTGGAAAAGGAACTGATAAACCATTCCAGTTTCATTGCTAAGAACACCTCAAATGGGGTCACAAAGGATCAAATATGACTAAAACTGAACAGTAATACATTATGTACATTTATAAAGCATCTTAAAAGTAGACATTATATGTTTGGGGCAGCCCTTTTTGTAGTGGCAAGAAACTGGAAACTGAATGGATGCCCATCAATTGGAGAATGGCTGAACAAATTATGGTATATGAATGTTATGGAACATTATTGTTCTGTAAGAAATAATTAGCAGGATGATTTCAGAAAGGCTGGAGAGACTTACATGAACTGATGTTGAGTAAAATGAGCAGAACCAGGAGATCATTATATATGGCAACAACAAGACTATATGGTGATCATAGCTCTCCTCAACAATGAAATGTTTCAAACCAGTTCCAGTTGTTCAGTGATGAAGAAAGCCATATATACCCAGGGAGAGGCCTGTGGGATCTGAGTGTAGACCACCACACAGCATTCTCACTCTCTGTTGTTGTTTGCTTGCATTTTATTTTCTTTCTCAGTTTTTTTTTTCCTTCCTACTTGATCTGATTTTTCTTGTGCAGCAAGATAACTGTATAAATATGTATACATATATTGGATTTAACATATATTTTAACATATTTAACATGTATTGGACTACCTGCCATCTAGGGGAGAGGGTGGAGGAAAGGAGGGATAATTTGGAACAGAAAGCTTTGCAAAGGTCAATGTTGAAAAATTACCCATGCATATATTTTGTAAATAAAAAGCTTTAATAAAGAAAGTAGACATTATAAAAGAACAAGATAGAAATAAAATGAGCAGTTATCTAAAGAATAATTTTATTGTATTTATTATCCAAACTTTTTGCTAATAAATTTTACTAATTAGTATTAGATCTTATTAGACAATCACTGTTTTACCTTGTGATTTGGCCAATAAAGACCTTGTTATGTGGGTAGAAATGGTAGCTCTGCCATTTTCATTGTTTGCTTGTGCTTTACATTATTTATTAGCATTATCTACATCCCACTGTTTCTTAACAAACATCTTTTGAAGCTGCTTATCTATTTTATGAGAGTTAATTTAGTTAAAACTAGATAACACATTTTGTAAATCCACTTAATTGGGCACATACAAATCGCAATATGTTGCAGAATGTTTCAGGCAAATGAATGTAGGGGCTCTAATATCAGTCTCTCTACTTTGTGTCACTCCCATTCTTCCTCACACTACTTCAGGTACCATATATGCCAAGTGACTACCTAGCATATGGACTGAGTGAGGATGCCAACATCAATCCATATATAAAATATTAGTGAAACAATTTCTTTTTTATTTCACAGAATCACAGAGTTTGAGACTTGGAAAGGATTCTTTCAATCCATATACCAAAATAATTCCTATTATAATATACCTAATAATTGGTCATCCAACCTCTGCATGAAGACCTCAAGGGATGGGAGACTCCCTTTTATATAAAAATAAAAATAAATATACAGTCTGATAGTTTCTTCCCTGATGCCAGTGAATTATCTTGTCTACCCTGGAATGCAAGCACTGTACTTTGGAAACCACTGTGTTAAGAGGTCAGGCACCAGGCAATGCTTTTTCCAGTTTCTTCCTTTTCTGACACTAATTTTCTCAAAGGGTCCCTTTAAGTTTATTTGTAATGCTTCAGGAGAATAAAGTTAGTTGACAGAAACAGACTTTGTAAATAGCTGATTATTCAGTAACATTATGTAATAGTTGTCTACCAAAAAGCAAACAAAGGTGATTGCGTGAGTGCCTATCTCAGACAGAAAAAAATGAAAGGTATTTTATTTTTCTAGTAATTTTTGTGCTTGTGGCAAGGCACAAAATGCTCCCAGGCAAAGGAGACCTCAGCTGTTTTGGGAAAGAAGGTTATATCACAGCATATGATAAGAGTGGTCTGTGGAAGAGCCTGCCCCATCCCCTCATCCAGTGCCTTCCTATTTGACCCAATTATTCTTATTCACCAAGAGCTAAGCTCTGTTTTTCTCATGTTGCTAAAATACTATTTAAGTGCATGCCTCAGTGGGATTGCAAGGGATACCAATGTCATGTCCTTTAAATTCAGGTCCCTTTAAGCTTTGTATACAGTGGCAATATGTGTGTGTGTGTGTGTGTGTGTGTGTGTGTGTGTGTGTATACACACCCTGTCCTAGTTACTGCTCTCAACATTTAACTTAGCTATCCATAATACTGTTACTTAGTAATTCACGTAAATACATTGTATTTGCTACAATATCGAAACCTTCATTTTTTTTCTTTTTTTGGGGGGGAGTAACTACCTGTGTCTTAAAAATCTTTGTATCTTCTAAAGTACATAGGACAGTGGTTCATTCATATTAAGTGCTCAATAAATACAAGTGAATGGACAGGGGGAAAATGTCAGGGAAATTACAAATCACCTTTATAACTCAGATTAGGCCAATAAATTTGGGAGAAATTTTTCTGCATTGTAATGCTGTTGTTTCTCCTAGAAAAGATTAACTTTCCCACAATCGCCCAGATAGCAACCATCAGATGCTCACCAGTGATTCATTCCTGAAGTATCTCAGCATCTACCAGGCTTAAGCCCACTCACTAAAACTGCACAGTAACAAAGACAAAATATGAATGACACTATTTTTACAGGCCAAAAATTTCTGGGGAAGAAAATATTACCATAAAAACATATTCCTTCTCTATACTTCAAGTCAATAAGCATCTATTAATCACTTATTGTGTGCCAGAATGATGAAATACCAGAATAATAGTACAGAAGAAATTTAAACCACATGATCTTACATTTTTAAAAGAAACAATAATTCATGGCAGTTCTGTAGGGAAAAACATTTTTGGAACCTGGGCGGGGGTGGAGAGGGTGGGAAGCAGATTGAGAACCATCTTAGGCACTGAAGGTCAGAATCTAGGCAAACTTTGTACAAACAATTCCAGGGAATGAATTATGACATAGAAAACTCTGAAAACCACAATCCACAGAACAAGTGCGAAGAAATTTGCTCAGTTATGATCGAGGCAATATGGAATTACAAAAATAATTTTTACACTTATTGGGATTTTAGTTTACCTTAAAATGTTGTTTTGTTTGATGAGTTTGTTGGTTCTAACTTTTTGTGTCCTCATTTGAGGTTTCCTTGGCAGGGATACTAGAATGGTTTGCCATTTCCTTCTCTAGCTTATTTCACAGATAAGGAAACTGGGGCAAATAGGGTTAAGTGACTTGTCCAGGGTCATAAAGCTGGTAAGTGAATGAGGCTGGACTTGAACTTGGGTCCCTCTGACTCCAGGCCCAGCACTCTATCCACTGTGCCATTCTGCTATCTGTTATTTACTGTAATGGTCCTAAGTAAATTTCAGGAAATGCCATAATCAACTAACTATGGTGACCAGAATTCTGATCCTGATACTTACTGGCCATGTGACCATTGGCAAGCCTCTTTATATTTTAGAGATTTAGTTTACTTATCTATAAAATTGGTACATAACACTTGTAACTCCCAGAAATGTTCTGTGGCTAAAGGGCTTTACAAATCTTTAAGTGATACAGAAATGAAAAATGTGATTTCTTAGGCAATATACCAAGTTACCAAGAGATAAAAAGAATAAATATGTTTGATTCTGTGTTTATATTCTTTATATACATATCTCTATATATCTTGATTCCTCCAATAGAATGCATATTCCTTGAAGGCAGGAATTATTTTTGCTTTTTGCACTTTCAACACTGGCACAGAACTTGACACTCAGCAGATGCTCACAAAATGCTGGCTGAATTGGATGGAGAAAAGCAGAACTCAAAGTCTATATACCTGTCTATATAAACTCATATCTATGCACCTAAGTATATGATAGGTACATAAATGCATATGTATATTCACACTACACACACATAGAGATGATACACATACGCGTATATGTATATATTACATATATAGATTCACAAATATATTTATGTTTGTATATAATACATACACAACAGCTAGATGGCTCAGTGGATAGAGCACTAGGTCTGAAGTTTCAGTTCAAATCCAGCTTCAGACTCTTACTAGCTATGTCATCTTGGGAAAGTCACTTGACCCTGTTTGCCTCAGTTTCCTCATCTGTAAAATGTGCTGGAGAAGGAAATGGCAAACCATTCGAGTATCTTGGCCAAGAAAATCCCAAATGGGATGGCAAGAAGTTGGAAATGACTAAAATGACTAAACAACACACACACACACACACACACACACACATCTATCAACTATCTTTACAAAGTTAGAGATTTCAAAACTTTAAACATATGAAGGATTTTTATTTTTTAATACATCCATTTTGCCTTCTTAAATGCTAAAGGGTTTATGTCAGAATTTATTCCTTAATTTTTGTTTGTTTTTTCTTGGTAGTTCTTAAGTTTATAAAATTAAAAATTAAAAAAAAGAAAAACTGGAATGGGGCACATCATGGGAATGAAATATAGGCACAAGAATAAACCTTTTCAGTCCTCTACTGCATTTCTAGGGCAAATGGTGGTGCAGTGGATGGATTGCTGGGAGTCAGAAAGACCTCAATTCAAGTCTGGTCTCAGATACTTCTTAGCTGTGTGACTTTAAGCAAGCCATTTAACTTTATTCACTCAATTTCTCAACTGTAAAATGGAAGCTCCCATTTTCCAGAATTGTTGAGAAAGCATCAAATGAGAAAATAATTTCAAAGCATTTAGTATGATGTCATATAATAGGTACTATATAAATGCTAACTGTTATTATTTTTATTATCAATACTATTATTTATTTTTTTTTTTTGCTGAGGCAATTGGGATTAAGTGACTTGCCCAGGATCACACATCCAGGAAGTATTAAGTCTTTGAGGCCAAATTTGAACTCAGGTCCTCCTTACTTCAGGGCTGGTGCTGTATCCACTATATCAACGAGCTGGCCCCTATTATTATTTTTAAAAGAAGTGAAAGTCAAGAATAAGTTTATACAGTTAAAACGTTACCATTTCTGGCTTCCACAACATGTGGTGAGTACTTTTTTTCTCTTCATATTAATTTTGTATCAAAGATGAACAAAGCTCATTTTAAGAACAGATAATAAATAGCTCTGGCCAGCTAAGATGCCTCACCTTACCTGGCCTTCTTGAATGTGCCTCCCTCTCCCTCTCTCTCTCTCCCTCTCCCTTTTCCTTTCCCTCTCTTTCTACCCTTTCACCCTCTCTTCCCCTCTCCTCTTTCCCTCTCTCCCTCCCTCCTTTCTTCCCTTCCTCTTTTCCTCCTCCTCCTCCTCCTCCTTCTTCTTCTTCTTCTTCTTCTTCTTCTTCTTCTTCTCTCTCTCTCTCTCTCTCTCTCTCTCTCTCTCTCTCTCTCAGAAAAAGACAGAGAGCAGTGGAGAGAGACACATAGAGAGAAACAGAGAGAGAGAGAGAACAGATAGAGACAAGATAAAAAAGAGATAGGGAGAGACAGAGAGAGTGACAGAAATAGTCTCTCTCTCTTTCTCTTTCTCTCACTCTCTTCTCTTCTCTTTTCTCTTCTCCTGCCTTGTCCTATACTGTCCTGTTCTATTTTACTTTGGACTTGGAATCAGGAATATTTGTATTTCTCTCAAACCCACCCCTCTTCTACAATCTACTATATCTGTTAAAGAAATTGTCATTGCTTCAATCTCCTAGTTGCATAACTTCAATGTTCTTAACTCCATTAACTCTCATCTCATATAGCTAATCTGTTGTCAAATATTGTTGTTCCTACCTATGTATAATCATGTGGTGAGTAGTTCTGTCAAATGCCCATCGAAGTTTAACTTCAAAGGGACCTTACTCCCACTCCTTCCCAACATTCCTCTGTCAGATTTGTCCCGTGCCCAGTTTTGATACTGCCCCAGGCTCAGAGAGTTTGGAGTTTATGCCTAAATCATTTACAACTGATTCAGATTTAATAAATGGATTAGATTTAAATGTTTCCTTATATTTACACAATAAAATTCAATTTAATCTCATTTTGCATAAACATTTGCTATTTGTCCTCTTTAAATCTGATATAGAAAAGTATTTACATATCAGTGTCTATAGGAGAGATACTGATGACTGGCACAATAACTGAAGATTAGGAAAATATTTTGGGCTGTCATTTCCAAATTGTTGTATTGCATTTGTCTACTTTTAAATTAAAGAAAGAATTCAAAACATCCCTCAGTCCTTGGGCATGTAGATTATTATAATCAGAGGTGACCAGTGACCTAATTCCCCAATAATCAGAATGTACATGGAGGCTTGATCTAAATGAGCTGGAAAAGGAAATGGCAAACCACTCACTCCAGTATGTAGCATGAAAACCCCATGGATGGCATGGTCCATGGAGTCATGAAGAGCAGTACATAACTAACTATATAAGAAGATCTAGTGCTGCAGAGCAGTGATTCCTAACCTATATCATACAGACCCTTTAAAGGGAGTAGAGGAAGGAAGTGACATTATTGCAGGGAGCCCCAAAATCTATATTTAAATCCATAAATAAGCAAACATACCTGAATAAATCAAATATCAGGTATATATCTTTTAAAATGATTCCTTTCTGACCAATAAAAATAACAATAGTATTTTTGTAGCACTCTAAAGCTTGTAAGCACTTTACAAATATTTCATTTGATCCTCATAATAATCTTGGGAAGTAGATATTATTATTATTCCCATTTTAGAGTTGAAGAAACCGAAACAGTGATTCATTCAGGGTCACACAGCAAATAAATGACTCAGGCGAGATCTGAAGTACAGGTCTCCTGACCACAGACCCAGCATTCTACCTATGAGCCACCTGCATTTTTAAAAAATTGTTTTCAGTTAAGTCTGACTTGTCATGACCCCTTATGGGGTTTCTTGGCAAAGATTCTGGAGTATTTAGACATTTTCTTCTCCAGCTCATTTTTACAAGTGGGGAAACTGAGGCAAATAGGGTTATGTGACTTGCTCAGGGTCACACAGCTAGTCAAGGTCTAAGGCCAGTTTTAAACTCAGGTTGTCCTGACTATAGGACTGGCACTCCATGCACTGCATCACCTAGTTGCCCTGGTGTCACTTAGCTGCCTCAAATTCATTTAAAAGAATCAACAAATGAATATTTGAAATTATATATTTATTCAAACAACAGACATTGCTAGTGGAGGCCCATGAACTAAAAGAAAAAGAAAGTATTGGGAACTGCTATGCCCATGAACTAAAAGAAAAAGAAAGTATTGGGAACTGCTATGCTTCAGTAGGTAGCAGAATCTCTGGATCTCATGACAAGTTTCTTTTGCTTTTTTGCTGAGGCAATTGGGGTTAAGTGACTTGCTCAGGGTCACACAGCTAGGAAGTGTTTAGTGTCTGAGGCCACATTTGAACTCAAGTCCTTCTGATTTCAGGGCTGGTGCTCTATCCACTCTATCACCTAGCTGCCCCCGAGTTTCTTGAGTTCTTGCCTTCCACAGTCTGACAAAACCATGAGATAATTACTTTTGTGAGGTGGTCATTTGTTTGACAAGTATTGGAAGAGTGACTATCATGAGGAAGGTATTAATGCCTGATACAAGGGGCATAAACTAGGGTACCAGAGCTCTTCTTCTTTACTTGCATGCACTTCAATTTCTAACCTATTTCAGCTCTTGCTCAGGGCTAGTGATTTGCTTATTCCTGTATGGGCATCTATGATGGCTTTGCTAAACAGAAGAATTATATTTACAAATTCTATCAATATATTATTAGAATTCTAAAATGCCTGAGCTGGAAAGAATCATATCTAGTTCAGAGTCTATCAATCCTTGGTCTGTAAACTTGTGTTTTATAAAATATTTTTAAATTCTATTTCAATATAATTGGGATTTTTTGTAACCCTATGTATTTAATTTAATGCAAGAATGTCATTCTGAAATAGGATTTATAGCTTTTTGCTAAATGGCTTTAAAGGTTCATAAAAAAAAAAAATAAAAGGTTAAGAATTCCTGTACTAGTCCAAGCCCCTCAGGTGGCCAATAAGGAAATGGATTATTTTTTATCTAAGAGCAGAGTGGTTTGCTGGCCAGGATTTATTGATTCATTGTTATGGCTCTAAGCCAGTATATTTTATGCTATTTTATTTTTCAATAATAAATTTTACTTAAATGACTGCTCTGTTCAAAGCACTAGGTGCTAAGGACACAGGCCTCTGAGAGTCTGCTTTCAAGGACCTTATATTCTATTGTCCAGCCTATTAGATATCAGGTATATTCTAAAATATTTTTAAAAGTTCACACTTACTATATTTTTTCTTTATTTTTAACAATCCATATTAAAGATCAGATGTAGTCTTTTAAGATCATTATGTCAACTCATATAAATCCTAATAGGTTTCAGTTATAAATTGAATTCAAGAGAATTCATTCTTTAACCACATTGTTAATATTTGCTTTACTTGTCTCCATTTATCACCAACTAGCTAGATGCTTCAAGGCTAAATGTTAGGGGTAAAGTGCACAAAGGTGAGGCCTAAACTTATTTTTATTAAATGCTCGAATAGGCTGCTTGCTTGTTGTAATTATAATTGTAATATGAACATTCAGGAGTTAAAGGTAAAATCAAACAAATATGAAAAGAGGACTGGAGCCTGGGAAAAGACATTCTCAACTAAACTATTTGTGCAGCTCTCACATTATGACATTAGGGGAAAGTTCTGTGCCAATAATGTTACATTATAGATTTCTATCCTGTAAAATGTGAAATCATATTTCAAACTATTTAATAGTTGACAACATAGTGATAAACTAAAGATGAAACCTCTGCTCCTTCTGTGGGGAAAAATGAAAAGATTTAACATTTTGTCTTCAAAATTACCTTTTCATATAAAAATGATCAAAAAACTTTTGAGGGGCTAAATTTCTCACATAAACTCTCCCACAGCTATGAAATATGTTAATACAATGCTTGACTATTTGTTCTTAATAATAATATCTTAATAATAATAACATAATATAATATAAATTATGACCTGTATGCTCTACTGTGATTATTTTTCAGATCATTTGAATTAAGAGACATGTAATTAAGTACAGGATATGAAGAGGAAATCTTAATGTGCTACTATGTTTAGTGATTAAAAAAAAAAAACAGTGGATAGAGCAAATTCTTCCAGATAATTTCATAATATTCTGTGATGCAGAAAACTGCTCTTATATAACATTTTAGAATGATTGGAAGGAAGGAAAGAATGAAGAAGCCTTTCTATTTTTCATCATCTTGCAAGCTCTTTATTTAAATTCAGTTTTATTTTAATTTAAGCTTCTAAATCTTTTCTTCCCTCCAACTTCCTTTCCCCATCTATTGAAAAGGCAGGAAAGATAAAACCCATCATAAATATGGTTGTCATTTAGTTGTTTTTCAATTGTGTCTAGTGCTTCATGACACCATTTAGAGTATTTTTAGACAAAGATACTGGAGTGGTTTGCCAAGTCCTTCTCTAGCTCATTGTATAGATGAGGAAACCAAGGCAAACAGGATTAAGTCAGTTGCCCAGGGTCACATAACTAGGAAGTGTATGAATCCAGATTGAACTCATGAAGATGGGTCTTTCTGACTTCAGGTGTGGTACTTCAGTTCAGGTATCCATTGAGCTACCTACCTGCCCACAAAAATGTATACTTACACCAAACAAATGTCCGTATTACGGATGTTCCAAAAAACAAAACAAAACAAAACAAAAACAAAAACAAAAAACAAAGCTAGGAAATGAAATTCTTCAGTCTGTATTGTGGGCTATCAGCTCCCTATCTGGACTTGATGCATATGTGCAATAGGGCCTATAGCAGTGAGCATCTATCCTTATCTAGACACGGATAGCAAGCTTCATCATGAGTCCTTTAAAATTGTGGAAGGTCACTGTATTAATTAGATATATTAAGTCTTTATGAGCTGATTATCTATATAAAATTACTACTACTGAATAAATTTTTTTTGGTTCTGTTGACTTCAGTCTGCATCAGTTCATATAAGTCTTCTCAGTTTTCTCTGAAATCATCACCTTCATTCTTATCAAACAAGAGTATTCCATCACATTTATATAACACAATTTGTTTAGCCATTCTCCAGATGGGCATTCCTTCAGTTTCCAATTCTTTACATCACAAAGAGACATTCCAGGGTTATCAGCAATTTTTGAACATATCTAATTCAATACTCACTCTTTGGGACAGTCTTTAGGATACATAATATGTATCTGGAACACAGTAGGCATTTCACAAATGTTTGTTCCCTTAACTGACATCTTGACATTTCTCCCTCTACTTCTCTTTCCAAAACAAAACAGTGCCAAAGATTTCATTCCCAAATGGAGACATATGGATATAATTTTACAACCAAACTAATTTGAGGTTCAATTTGGTTCCTTTTGTTCTTATTAAAAAAAGAATTTTTTCCTTTCTCAAGGATTTAGGAGCATAAATTTTGCAATGGCAAGACCTTGGAAAGTGTCTAGGTTTACCTCCTAATTTTATGGATGAAGGAACAGGCCCAGAGAGATTCAGTGATTTGCTGAAGTCACACAGAAAATAAGGAGACAGGGATTTGAAGTCAGTTTCTTCCAATTCTCAATGTAATACTTTCTCTACTACATCATGCAACTTGTTCCAGATTAAAAGATTTTTTTGTGATTCATTACCATAAATTTAAGGTAATAATTTTTAAAAGAAAACTTAACTGAGCCCAGGAGAACTAAAAAGAACTTTTTAATAGTATATAATTTATAATAGTAACTTAAAAAAAACTCAGATGCATCTAAGGAATATGAATACTTCCTCCAACAATGAAAATCACTAGGATAATAAAGAATGTTGGCTTGCATTTATATGGTGCTTCATGCTTTGCAAAAGGCTTTCTTTGTAACAATACTTAGAGGTAAAGAATGCCCATATTGCTAAACCCATTTTATTGATGAAAAGACTGATCCTCAAAGGAGCAATAACTTGCTCAAGGTCACATAAGTGGTAAGTAGCAGACCCCAGATCAAAGCTCAAGTCTCCTAGCTTCATCTCCAGTGCTATTCCTAACTATTCTTTAAACAAACATTTATATTGCTGAGATTTAAATCAATCAATAAATATTTATTGAGTGCCTATTATTTGCAAGACATTGTGCTACCCTAAGCTGCCTCTTTCTTTATGTATACGCAAGAAATGAAATATAAAACTTTCTCTCTTATCAAGACAGAATTTGGGAAGCTAGGCAAAGATGATTTTTAAATTATTGGTTTTCGCCTAGGTAAGTGATTGTACCAAGGATGTAAGCTATCCTTGGCTTCTGCCCCTGAAAAGAGGCTTGGCAGCTGTTCAACACCACAAAGCAATATTACATAAGAGGGAAGTACAGGAAGCAAAGAAAAATACCACATTAAAATGAAGCTGCAAGGGCCTTTGGGTAAGCAGAGCACATTCCTAAAGGGAAAAGAGTCAATGGCCAGACCACTGGAGTGAATACCCACAAGAAATTGGTCAGGGTTCTTTTTCTTTAAACAATTCATCCATATGTGAAACAGGGCCTTTGGCAGTGAGCATGCATGTGGGAGGGTTTTGCTGATGCTTTTAGAGCCTGAATTTGATCATGGGATCTTTGGAGAGCTTTAGTATAGATTTCTCCCCTTAAAATTTTTTTAAAGCTAGTCAAGGAATATGTTTTAATGACAAAGTAATAAATTTAATGGAAGGGAATAAATGCCTGAGACTGTCAACCTTGTTAGTGGATCTCAAAAAATTCATTCTCTGACCTAGCTTTTTCCCCCCAAATAGAAATATCTTTAAAAAAAAAAGAATCACAGGATTATAGAATTTGGAGTTAGAAAGGTCCGTAGAGATTAAATCTGTTCAAGCTGGTTTTAATTTATCAACTTCAGGAGAGGAAGAAACCTTATCCTCTTTATAAGTTTGTTTCTTTAAAAGGGAAAAAAAAACTATCTTCAAGACAAGTCTTAATTCCAGAATAGGAGGCCCAGCTCATTCCATAGTCAGCACTTTCTGACTTTACAGCATTTGCCCATTAGTGTCAGGTTTTAACTTAAAACTTAGAAATACCTGGAAGAGCCAACCAAAATACCTAGAGGATATGCTATTTCAGATGATGGCAAAATAAAACCCAGAAAATTCCCAACCAGACATATTCTAGTGGATTTAATCAAAACCAATAGAAGGTATATAATAAATTAGATTCAATACCAAAATGGCATCCTTGCTAGGTCATTCTTTTACTGCATAGCAGATTAGTGTGTGTACCTTTGAGCACATGCTTCAAAACTTTAACCATTTCATTACAGTGAAGGAATAACTCAGCCTTTATAAATCAGATGACAATTAATGGGATGAAGTGTTTGTACAAATTCCTATCTAAAATAGGTTGTATAGTCTGGGGGGTTACTTAGTTAATAAAGAGCCTGTGAAATCCACTTGTTCTATTAACCCCTTCATGCACAAGAAAACTGAGGCAGAGCAAACAGGTGAGAGATGATCAGATTAAATATTAAAAGACTGTACCTTAGATGCAAAAGCATTAAAGACTGTACCTTAGATGCAAAAGCATTATTCCTGCATTTTGAATCAGATATTAAGTCCACTGACCTAGTCCTGCTTCATTTTAAGTAAAAGGGATTTACTCTTCTAACTCAGAGGGATGTGTGCATTAATTGGAACTGAGCTGTACATGCTAGTTTGCAAATATTGAGAGTGCTTACACATTCCACTCACTTGTTTCTACCTATTATGAATGAACTGAAGTATATCTTGCATATTTTATCTTTATCAGATATCTAATGTGAATGCAATCCATTGCATACATTTGGAAAGTCTACTTAATGATCATATCCTTTATTAGAAAATAGTCCTGATTCCATGAAAAGCCATTTTCACTATGGCTACAACACATTCTTTTGGAATTTTTTATTTGACATCTAAATAAAAGAAATGTAAGTTTTAAGATACTAGTTGGAAAGCAAGTTTGTAAGTTGGAAATATCCTTCTACATTACACTTCTGTGATTTGGTTTCTCCCTCTTTCCATATTAAAGACTAAAAGATGTTCTGTTTGAGCTGAAAGGAGAAGTGCTGCAAGCACCTGAAGCAAAGTTACGTGACTTCTGAGATGTTACCCTTGAAAATGCCAGTGCACGTCTGTATGCCATGCACAGATTGACTACATATTAGCTCAATGTTGTTGAAAGAGGCTTCCAAGACTTTACAAAGCAGGCAGAATGTTATCAATACATGCTGCATTGACATATACTTTGCATCAACCCACCCACACATCATCTTGATGGAAAATGACTGAAGTACAGTTGATAAAACGCATTAAACAATAATTAAAAGCTACATAAAAGTATAAGAAAATTATGCAAAAAAAAATAAAGTGTAGTTGTTAGTGTCAGTGTTTCAATAGTCCCAGGGTAAGCCCTACTCTTTTCATCATGGTCAATTCATTAACACAGGAGAAAAGCCAGAAAGGAAGGGAAATGCGGACCATCTGCTCAATCCAGATGCAAGAGCACATGCTTCTCACATCCAAGGCTACTTAGCAGAATTGAATTGAACTAAAATCTAATCCTCTAATCAAGGATCAAGAAGGGTCTTTTGACAAATTTGCATCACAAATAAAAATTAATCTGGCATCATAATTAAGTGTTAGCTTTCTTAATTTTAGTGAGAATGCATTGATTAGAAGAAATTCCTAAAGAGAGTACTACAGAAAATGAATGGGCTTGGATTTCTCTTAAACAACTTCTTATCTTTTCTTAAAACAATATTAAAAGCATCTTAATCTCATAAACAGCATAAACATTTTCAGTATTACCCTTGTTTTTAAATTACAGAAGCAGTTATCTTTTTGATATTTAATCTTTCTACTAATAACACACTTTTTCTTCCTAAGCAGGGGTTAAAAAATGAAGACATTCTTACCTTGAAATTATGAACCTTTTCATATTTCGGAATCTGCTCATTTTCTTTCAGAGTTGCTCTTCTAACGAGGGATGTCAACTGCGAATAAGCAAAGAGTTTAAGAGGTTGCCAAATTGTCACAGATGACTTTTGAGAACCTAGTTTCATTCCCAGGGCTGCTATCAACACATCTTGCTGGCGGTTCTCTCGTTTTGATTTGTGAACTGCAGGTCTATTCGTTTTCCTCCCTGACCAAGATTCTTTGGATGGCATTTTGGAATGCACAGGAAAGAAAGACCTATATTGATCTATGTCTGTCGATGAACTGTATTCAGCTCATAAAATGAGCATTCTGCTAGCAACTCAGACCCCTAACCTACAGAGAGCTGCAGAGAAACATCACGAAGAGGTGGAGTAGGATGATGAAGCACTTCTTAAAAAGAGGTCGACTTTAACTAGACAAATTCTTCTGGCTTCTGCTTTTTTTTTTTTTTTTTTTTTTTTTTTTTTTTTTAAAGGGCTCTCTATTTAAGCTCTGGGAAACTTAAGGATCTGAACTGAAAAAAAGAAAAAAAGAACTGAAAAAAGATGCTAACAAATAAAAATCCAAACATCTCTTGCCGATCCTCTTTTAGAAATCATGGGATTAAGATAAATTATGCACTTCTAAAAGCTTTCCTGCCTATTCAACTATAGTGCTGTCCATTTTGAATGAAAGATGCCCACATACTGAATGTAATCAGTTTCTAGCAACAGACACCCTGCTAACATCACTCTAGCACAGGGAGGCTGGGGGAGGGGAGGGTTTTAACAGGAGAGGCTGGATTAGACTGGTCACATTAAGAAAGTAGATAACCAATGAAAGCTCCGCAATAGTATTTAAGGACAGTACTCTTCATCTCTCCCTCTCTCCCTCTCTCCCTCTCTCCCTCTCTTTCCCTCTCTCTCCCTCTCTCTCCCTCTCTCTCTCCGCTCTCTCTCCTTTCTCTCTGTCTCTGTCTCTGTCTCTGTCTCTGTCTCTCTCTCCTCTCTCTCTCTCTTTCTCTCTCTTCCTCTCTCTCTCCCTCCCCCCTCTCCTTGTCTCTCTCCTTGTCTCTCCTTATCTCTCTCTCTCTCCTTGTCTCTCTCTCCTCCTCCTCCTCCTCTCTCTCTCTCTGTCTCTCTCTGTCTTTCTCTCTCTCTCCCCTTCTCTCTCTTTCTCTTTCCTTCTCTCTCTCCTTCTGCCTCTGTCTGTCCCTCTCTGCCTCTCTCTCTTTCTCTCTCTCCCTCTTTCTCTATCTCTGTGTGTCTTCTCTTTGTGTGTGTGTCTCTATCTCACTCTGTCTCTTTGTCTCTGTCTCACTGTGTCTCTCTTTGACTCTGTCTCGCTCTGTCTTTCCTTTTCTTTCTCTTCCCTCCTCTCTCTGTCTGTCTCCTTGTCTCCCTCTCTCTCTCTCTCTCTCTCTCTCTCTCTCTCTCTCTCTCTCTCTC
>JAJPUD010006740.1:78469-101278 GCA_023553655.1 Myrmecobius fasciatus | reverse complement strand
TCTCTCTCTCTCTCTCTCTCTCTCTCTCTCTCTCTCTCTCTCTCTCTCTGTCTTTCTCTCTCTCTCCCCTTCTCTCTCTTTCTCTTTCCTTCTCACTATCCTTCTGCCTCTCTCTGTCCCTCTCTGCCTCTCTCTCTCCCTCTTTCTCTCTGTGTGTCTGTCTCTTTGTGTGTGTGTCTCTATCTCACTCTGTCTCTTTGTCTCTGTCTCACTCTGTCTCTCTTTGACTCTGTCTCGCTCTGTCTTTCCTTCTCTTTCTCTTCCCTCCTCTGTCTGTCTCTCCCCCCTTTCTATTCCTTCTCTCTCCTCTTAGATTTTTTTGCTGGCTCAAGGGGGAAAAAATATCAGTAGGAAGATAATGAGCAATGAGTGAGTCATACATCATAACAAAATGGCATCTTTTACCATTTTAAAAGTAAGGTGAGATTGAAACACACAAATGGTGTTTTAAAAGAATAAACTATTCAGGAGAGAGGATAATTTTTCTCTCTCATTGCCCAGTAATTCATATATAATGTATGTATGTATGTATGTATGTATGTATGTATGTATGTAAACACTGTGAAACTGGCAACTGTAACACAATTCTTTTAAGAGACAAGTAAGTTTATGAAGCAATTGGGTGAAGAACAGAGAAGTTTTTGACTATCAGATGGAGCCAAGTACATTTAGGAAAGTGTCTATTATGCAATTAAAGAAACTGGATGAAAGTATTGTTTCTTTCCTTTATAGCCAAATCAAATTAGTTTTGTCCTGGGTCTAAATTGAAATCTATCAGTGTCCCCCAGACAATTCTCTAAGACCTAAAGTTGTAGCTGATCTATATTGGTAATAGGAATTTCCTCACAGAGAAATTCCTGATACCAATGAAATTGGAGGTCTGGACATTCTCCCCACCCCTGTCACGCCTTTATTTTCCTATCAGTTAAAAAAAAAAAAAAAAAAGTTGAAGTAGAGTCAAGCATTACTTTCTCTCTCAATTATCAAACTTCTTAGCCCACAGTCATGAATAAAAGCCCTGATTCTGTCTGAGTTTCTTCAGAGTTAAGCACCAACTTGACAATAAGTGGAATCTTTTATGATAATGCCTGTAAAGTCTGTGGACTTGGGCTTTCTATCTATAGGACCTTAAGTTGAGTGAGACAGGAATCTGGGAAATCAAATCCAGCTTAATTACATGTAGTGACACAGCATATTTATTAAGGTACTACAACTTTCAATCCCACTAAAGCCCCTTCTTCAAATTATTTCCTATATGACTACTTTAAAAAATTATACTAGATATTTTAACAGTTCTATTGAACAGAAAAACAACTGCTTTTTAAATTCTATTATAAGAAAAACTGAATCAGTACAACTTAACAGTACATTTGTGGTGTTACTTGAAATTACTCAGAATAAAACTATTTGTTTTTTGTACAGCTATTAATTTTCAAATAATGGGGTAAGAGAAATCATTTGAATATACTTTTGTAATAATATGCTTAAATTTAGATATACTTACTCCTCAGATCACTTTTTTTATTTTTGCTTTTTGAAACAAGAAGTATATTTCTAATCACCCCACACAATGACAAGGAAAATAATTCCTTATTTTAGGGAAATTAAATTTTGGTAATGTAAAAGAAAAGGATCTTAGCCCAGCATAAAACCACAAGACAGGAAAAGGTCAACCACACACAGCAATAATGTTGAAAAAGCCTATAATTTGGAAACAAGTTTATGAGGATAATGAATTTTGATTCTAATCTACATGGTGCTTGAAGAATTTAGAAATGTTTCTACTTGAATAAATCAAGTCCAGATTTCATTCCACACACAATTCAGTTCAGAGTCTGTGTTCTGTAGGTGTACCAATTCCATTCAATAAACATTTATTAAGTATCTGCTATTTGAGTATACTAAGGGCTAGGGATACAAATAAGAAAAAGAAAGACAGACCCTGCCTTCAAATAGCTTAGAATCTATTGAGAGAAGACAACACTGAAAAGGAAGCTGAAAAGTTGGGGTTGAGGGGTAGAGACAGTAAGGGGTATTCTGTCCCATGGAGTTTGAACAGGAAGAGTTGCAGGAGCAAAGTGGAATGAGCTGGAAATCTACTTTTTGTCCTCTATAAAGAAATGCTTTGGGGGAGGGGGGGGAGTTTGGTATTCTACCCTCTTGTCTTCCAGTTACACATTTTAGTCTAATCAAGGCATGAAAGAATCCCTAATCCATTCCAGGTGATCAAACTGTTTTATGTTTGGTTTTTCATACTTTCCAAAGTGATTTTATTTTATTATTTATTTTAATTATTTGATCTGCTTCCAACCTGTCTTGACTATTTTAAGTAAATAAAAGACATAAATTGACAGTTTACAGTTAGGCATATTCCAATTTCATGTCTCCATATTTCTTGTATTATTTTGTGATCCAAAAAAAGGGTTCCATTCTGATGAAAAATGTAGTCTGATTTTTTTTAATTGAGCTTATGTTACCAGGAATCTATAGCAACACCAGGTAACATTAAATACATATTGGCTTTTTAAACATCAGCAAAAGGTAAGGGTGGGCCTTGTACATGGCTTATTTTTTTTAAATTCAAGCCTACACCATAACTATTTCCAACAAAAGGTATAAAACATTAAAGATCTCCCCCAAATAATCTCCCTATATTGCATGACCCCTATGAGTATCTCCAAATCACAGCTCCAAATTTAGCTGACAGTCATCTAACCAGCAATCTTGGTCTTTTTGCCAGGCTTCTCTGTGGTCTGGGACAGAAATCCCAGTATTGTACAAGGAGTGTTTAGGAGCTCTGATGAGTGAGTCGTGAGGAGGCTGAAAGACCAATGACCCTAGGGGGAATGCAGTAGTGGGAATGGAGTAGTTCTGTTATGATAAAGTCATCCCCAGAGAGGAATAATAATAAATAATAACTAGCAATAATATAGCACCATGGGGCAGCTATGTGGTACAGTAGATAGAGCACTGGACTTGGAGTCAGGAAGACTCATCTTCATGAGACTTGGACACTTAGCAACCATGTGACCCTGCTTGTCTTGGTTTCTCATCTGTCAAATAAGCTGGAGAAGGAAATGGCAAATTACTCCAGTGTCTTTGCCAAGAAAACCCCAAAATGGTGTCACAAAAGAGTCAGTCACTATTGAAACAACTGAACAGTAACAACAAAATGAGCTAAGGAAGGAAATAGTAAACCACTCAAGTATCTTTGTCAAGCAAACCTCAAGATGGTGTCACGAAGAGTGGATCCGAAAACAATTGAACAATAACAATAAAATAATCTAGAGAAGGAAATGGCAAGCCATTTTGGTATCGTTGTCAAGAAAATCCCAGATGAGGTCACAAAGATTCAGATATGATTAAAAAATTGCTCACAGCAACATACAGTATTATAAGGTTTGCAAAGGACTTCATACATGTTATTTGATCATTGCAATAACAGGTAGTTACTATTACTAACTCCATTTTACAAGGAAGATAAAATGGCTTGTCAGGGGTCACACAACTAGGGAGTATATGATCTTTTCAACTCCAGTTCCAGGGCACTATGAAACTGACGTTGAAGTGTCATCCAGACAATCTTACTCTGGACTTTACATTGGACAGACTCCATAATCCCACTATAGGAACATCTGAATCTAGCTCCACAGTTTCTAGTGACATATGATATTCACAATAAAAATAAACAAGGAGCAGGTATAAATAAAAAGCATTCAATAATATTTTGGGGGTTTTTGTAAGTTTTTTGATCAATCAGGTAATTGATTGATCATTAGTTTTCCATTAAATCTGAATGAAGATATAAGAAGTCTTGACGAGTCAAATCATTTGTACTTCAATAAAGAATGAAATTAATTTATTCCATATAAAGTAATGAGAAACCAAAAGTCCACTTGAGGAAAATTTTAGTAATCTGTACCACCATTTTAGGCTGATTATTTGCTTGAAGGAAGAGACAGTACAATGATAATGGTTTAGATAAAGTTCTTGTCCTCTTCCTTACTTGAAAATTAACTGAGGTCAATGGTAATACTAGCTAGCATTTATATAATGTTTTATGACTTCGAAAGAACTTTTAAAATATCATTTTATTTGATCTGTATGGCATCTCTGTAAGCCGAGTGCTATTATTATCTCTATCTGACAAATTAAGAAACAGAAAAAAAATTCAAACTATATTTTTCATCAAAATGGAAGAACACATTCCTTTTTTTTAATTGCATCACACAAATAACCCAAGGGGTATGAAGACTTGCCTAGGGGCATAGGACTAGTATATGTCTAAGGCAGGATTTGAACTCACTTCCTTCTTACTCTAAGTCTAGTACTCCACACATTGTGCCACCTAGTAAATATATATGCATCAGCAGAAACAATGGTGTTTGGCAATTTACATTATAAATGGATACAGCAGAGCCATGATTGTGGCAGCAAAGGTTTAAAATAGAACTGAGAGTATTTAGAGTCATTTTGAGGAAATAACCTCAACCAAAATGCTATTTTACTTAAAAGGTCCCAAAGAACTGGCATGGATTCTCAACCTCATCTTCTCAGTTACTTCCATGAAGAAGTAACTGCTTTTGCAGTATCTGGCCCAGCAAGTACTATTCTTTGTTCAACAGCCATTGGTTCTAACAATGTTCTCATGCCTACAGATCCCAGATACACTGCATGTTGAGGGGCCAAGATAACATAATCAGAATCCTCTGAACCAATGGAACTTCTCCACATAAAGTATCTTTTATGGGCAGATAAACTCACATTTATGGCTGCTTGCAAATGATTTTATTTCCTTTGGCAGTCTCACTGTGGGCTAACCTGTCTCTCTGGAGAAGGAAGTTAAACTGCGTGGTTTCTGTACAATTGCTTTTGATCAGCTTTAAAAGGAGGTTATAGAGATCCTTCTATCATCAGAACTTCTACTTTAAGAACCTCCAGAGGAGAAGACTGAAGATATTGGCAATTGATAGTGACCTTTCATGCTTATAATTAAGCCTGTTTTCATAAGCTCCAAGCTAAACTTTCCAGTGTTACAAATGTGGTGACCTACAGATGCAAGTAGACATCTTCAGAAGGCATTGTAAAGGTCCATCTGCAGATGTATCCATGGAATTTACTGGAGAGGTAAATAAGGGGAACATAAAAAATGAAAGTATTATGAAAACCTCATATATATAAAGGAAGACTTAAAATGAGCCTCCAAAAAAGCAGGAGAGATAAGGAGGAAGGGCCTTCTCAGTGTGCAAGGAGCCTTGCAAAAGCACAAACCCAAGAGATGGTCAGGATAATAGAGGGACTTCTTTGTCAACTTGTAAAAAATTTTGTTCTGTGCTTGACTTGGTCTTTGAATGACAAGCATTTGATGCTTTAGTACCATGAGCCTCCTTGGCTAAATATGGCTCCAAAAGAGTATAGTGAAATATCTGTTGTCAAAAGGTATGATTATTATATCTTGATTGTAAGATTTAGAAGTCAATTACTTGCTGTTGTAGAAAACCTTGGCAAATGGGATAAACCAGGCTGAAAGCAGCTCATTAGGCCTCCAACTGGGTAGTGAGTTGGAGGAGATCTCTACCCCTAAGCTCATGAAGACAACCTCTGGGGGAATAAACAATTGAGAACAATTTGTTCCAACAGCCATGAAGGCTGAAGCAGGTGCTGTGGGACACTTAAAGTTTGGTCAGACATCAAAGACACAAGGTCATTCACTGCATCCCAGGCCATCACCAGGACGTCAATGACCCAGGAAGAGAGAGTGAGGCTGATAACTTTGTGCCACTGTGCCTCAATTAAATCCAACTCTACGCAAGTCAAGACATCATCCCATGTCTTCAAAACCAAAACCCAAACAAAACAAAATAAAAACAATAAACCTATTCTTCTACAAGTAGACTATAGAGTAGCTCTGCTATGGATGTCTTTCAGAGAACAAATAGAAATTCATTAGTTTCAGCAACCCTGTTTTGGGAACCTAAGAAGTTGATATTAGATAATCTAATTTTACCATTCCTCTTTTTTCTGTTCAAATACTTGATGTATCAAAAGGATACAGAACTTCCTGAAATCTCTTCTTAAAGTCTCTTAATGTCCTGATCATTAGAACTTAATATAATAGCACCTCAATTAAGAATCTTTGAAAATGGGCTCCTAACTGGAGCTGTAAATTGAATACATTTTAATTATAAACTCCTTTGGCATTTTAAAAGCCCTTCATAATCTGGCTCCAAAATATTTTTCCAGATGAATTTTATATCACTCCTCCTCATGCCCTGTTCTAGCCAAAAAGGCCAACTTGCTATCCTTGGCACAAGACATGCCATCTCTTAGATTTGTGCTTCTGCAGGGCCATGCTGAAAATCTTCTTTCTCCTTACCTCTCCTGCTCCCATGGAGGATCATTTTAAGTCTTCTCTTGCATATGAGGTTTTTGTAATATTTCCAGTTTTTTGTGCTTCTATTATCTATCTTACCAAAATTACTTTGGATTTAAAATTAGAAAGTGAGCGATGTCGATTTGGAAGAGGTTTTAGAACCCTATGAATCCAGACCCCATTTTTTACAGATGAGGAAAGGCACAGGGAAATTATGTGACTTTCCCAAGCATACAGTTTAGTAAATATGTAATGCTGGATTCAGACTCAAGAAGCCTTTCTGATTCCAAATCCAATTCCCTAACCACTATGCATATTACTTTGATTTGACTTAACTATTATACAAATATTTCCTCCCAGGAAAATGTAAACCCCTTGAGAGCAGGGATGGTTTCACTTTTGCCTTTCCTTTTCTAAAAGCTACTTCATAGTAATATATTCAATAAATACCTGCTGAATAGAATTGAACACATTTGCAAAGACTTTCTGTAAGAATTAATCGATGGGATACCTGGAATAGCATAAATGATGATGAATTGTTGGTAATCTTTGCTAAGATCTAAAGGTTTGCAAAGACAATCCTTTGTGAGAATTAGCATCAGATTCTAGATTTAGGAATCACTTCTCTATCTTATTACTGATATCCTTGTATTTCTACAAAGCTTCAACACAGTTTGTGAATGGACTCTGGACAAATATAACTAACTCAAAGCTGTCCTGTTTAATTAGTGCTCAACCTTTTCTTTTTGTTCTTTTTGTTCCCCTTTGAGCAAAAGGATCATTTTTAGTTCTCAAACAAATTGGTGAAATGTCTAGCTCCTGACAAATGACCTTGCTTTTCACATAAACTTTCAAAGTAGACCCAAGGACCTCTGTTGTTGTTGTTGCTTAGTCATTTCACTTAGAATTTTCTTGGCAAAGGTTCTGGAGTGGTTTGCAAATTTCTTTTTTGGCTCATTTACAGATGAGGATACTGAGACAAACAAGGATAAGTGATTTATCCAGAGTCACACAGCTAGTAAGTGTCTGAGGCAAGATTTGAACTTTGGGAGATGAGTGTTCCTCACTTCAGGTCTGGCATTCTAACCATTATGCCACCTAGCTGCCCCAAAGATTTCCAGTTCTTGCTGTCTCATTTTCACACTGAATCCTTAGGCCATAAAGTCTTTTCTGTTTTCCTGCAGTTTAATTTTCTTTTATTATATTTAATTTATATTGTATTTGATTTAATTCATTTCAGTTTTATTTAACTGATATAGTTAATATTATATATTTTAATTTTAATAGTATATATTTAATTGTTGCTGTTTGTCCTTATTCTTAAGAAGAACTAATGACATAAGGAAGGTGATATCATGACTGCAAGTAAAATGGATTTATGTGAGGAAGGACTGTGCAAAGTCATCAGCCTTATTCTCTCCTCCGGAGCCATATGGGTACCATGGAAAGATATAGATTAGAATGACAGGAGATGGCCCCAGATGCAGTGAGAAACCTTCCTTTATTATAATATTTCAAAAATTAGAATATAAACTTCCTGAGGGCAAGAACTGTCTTAATTTTTCTGTCTGTAATCCTTGAACTTAACACAATGCTCAATTAATGCATTTTTCATTCATTCATCTAACATCCTACAATTTTCTCATATTTAAGCTATTTGAATGATTATAAGTTCTGGGGATGCAGATACCCAGAGGTATAAGCCACTTTCTTTCTTAGAGGTTTTTGCTCTATCTCCCTCCCATGGCAATTAGTAGACACTTTGGATCTGCCACATATTTACAACACAGTTTTATCAACTGATAGATCCTTATAATCTGTAGGATACATGGTGATCCTTTCAACTCTGGTGACAAGTTTTATAAGAAAGTCCAGTGGAAGGTATTGTCACAATTACACATTCCCAGCCATTTACCAGGAAGGCTACACTTACACCATGATTCATCTGGAGGCATCTTGCTATTGATCTTTCGAACATGATTCAGCTCCAGGGTATTTATGTCACTAAAATAATCAAGATTGTTTAATGCTAGGTGATGTGAACAATTATAATAGTCCTTGGGCTTCATTCAGATATATTTGGAGTGGTCTTTTCTCTCAATGTGTTCCTTGATCACAACAGGCACTTAACATCCTTTCTGTGTGCTGATTGTCAATGCCACTGGTCAAGCTTGACTCAGAGACATTCTGTCTAAATTGATTGGTAAATCCCGGAATACCTATTCCTTATATTTTGATGATACTACTGACAAGATTACTCTACTTAATAATGATAGGAGGAGGGGCAGTTAGCATTTAAATAGCATCCACTATGTGCCAGGCATTGTGCTGAACACTTTACAAATCTGATTTGTAAAGCTTGGTCAGAGACATCAAAGATACTAAGGCACTGCATGCCATTTGATTCATTTGATTCTCATAATAACTCGGAGGTAGGTGCCATTTTTTACAGATGAGAAAAGTCAGGCAAACAGAGGTGAAGTTGATCAGTCAAGAAACATTTAATAAGCATCTACTCTATTCAAGGCCTTGTGCTAAGTCCTGGGGACACAAAGAAAAGCAAAAGGCAGTCCCTGCCCTCAAGGATCTCACAATCTACTAGGGGAAAATATTGAAAGAAGTTAAAAAGCAGGAGAAGGTGAGATGAGAGCATGATAGAGTCCTCAGCTGTATAGGAAACAATGAGGAGTCTTTCTGGGGCTCTCTCTTTGAATGATGGATCTGGGTGGAGCTCTGTAATGTCCAGTCAGAGAGAAAGACAGACTTTGGAGACAGGGACTAAGGACACGTGGGTTTCAGAATTAAGGACAAGAGGAAATGCAAAGCATTCCATTATTTAAGACAAGAAAACCCTAAAAGAGGTTACAAAGAGTTAGAAATGACATAAGTATACATAGTTCTGTATATAGTTATTTATTCTTATAATGCAGAATGATCTAAGACACTTGATAGTGTGAATCTGGGCAAGTCATTTAGCTCTGTTTTCCTCAATTTCCTCATCTGTAAAATGAGCTGGAGAAGCAAATGGCAAAACAGTTCAGTACTCTTGCCAAGAAAACCCCAGGTGAGGTCATGAAGAGTTGGACATGACTGAAAATAAACAACAGGGACAGCTAGGTGGTGCAGTGGATAGAGCACCAGCCCTGAAGTCAGGAGGACCTGAGTTCAAATATGGTCTCAGACACTTAACATTCCCTAGCTGTGTGACCCTGGGCAAGTCACTTAACCCCAATTGTCTCAGGAAAAAAGAAAGAAAATAAACAACAAAGGTCCCTTTTGTCATTAAGTCAATGACTTTATAAAATACAAATGAAAACAAAATTGTCCAACAAAAAATCAGAAAGAATTTCATCATCTTACTGACCATCACCTGTAAGCCTAGCTTTCCTTCTTCCCCCAATAACCTTTCTGATAAGGATACTGTCCCAACATGGAATGTATTTAAACCTTTAACTAGGTAATAGGAAGGATTCAACCTATCATTAGTGTAGATAAATGGAGCATGAGGGATGGAGGGGAAAAGAATTCAAAGTAATGCTGCTTTTGAACTTTCTGTCCCATTGGTATTAAAATTATTCATGAGTGTGAAAATAACAACATTCTGACTATTCTTACCACTGATTTACAGACTTAAATTGAACTGCTACTACAAAAAATGTGCATATCACAATATATTCCTGGTAATATTTCTTCCCTTTTAGCGATTTGCTCCATTGATTGATTCATTTATTTAATAAGCATTTATTGAGTGTTTAAAATATACCTGGCACTGTGCAACAGTTCTCTGACTGGACCATGAGTAATTTTTAAACTGAGAAAACTAAGATGCAACAAATTTTCACGTGGCAGCATTGTCAATAGAAGGTTGGTTTCAAAGCCAAGAAGACCTGGCTTCCAGTTCTTATTCTAATCTACTCTCCTCAGTGCTATAGGGAACTTTCTAAAGACTTTTGTTGCAGAGAAATGTGACAATTCAAAGGAGGAATTTCCTCACCCAGGAATTCCCCCAAATGATAAATTCTCAGTGCCAGTTTTTATCCTAGACTATTCTGGTTGTATTCATACCAATCCTGTTTACAAGCATACCAATGATTGGTAGCAAAGTCACATGAATGGGAGTAGCAGACAGCTATAATTTAACTAGCCAAATAAAATTATCCTCCCAATTTGACTTTTAATTTCCATTGATACCTCTTCTTTCATAATATCTCCATTTTGAAATATAGAACTTTCTCCCCTCTCCAGCCTTCCCCCCCCCAAAAAAAATCTATCCTTTGTAATAAGGTATAAGGAAAGGATACACTGGCCATAAGTAACAAGGCAGTAGAGGAATCTGGGAGCAAAGATAGCAAGAGTAAGAAGTGTATTACTTCCAACAAGGCTGGAATCTTCCTGCAATAATGAGGCAGGAAGTGTCGATACTTTGGTTGATCTCTTCCATGCATTTATTATATTCTAATTTGTACTATGGTTATTTGTGTTTGTACCTTATCTTTTCTACTGGACTGTAAGCTATCTTTAAGTGTGAACTGAGTTGTTTTTCATCATTGATGTATTTATTACAGAATCATGAACATGATTGGTGCTTAAAAATGTTTGCTAAATTGAATTAAATTAAAATTTGTCTATTGACTAAGAAATCCTGAATATTTAGCTAAAGTAGTCAGTTAGGGCTCTTAGGAAATCCTAAAATTAAGGGAATAGAAGGTAAAAGCTTGCAACTAGGTGACCTAGTGGATAGAGTACCAGTGCTAAGAGTTGGAAAGATTAATCTTCCTGAGTTCAAATCTGCCCTCAGACACTTACTAGTTATGTAACCCTAGGCAAGTCACTTAATCCTATTTGCCTCAGTTTCTTCTTCTGTAAAATAAGGTGAGAAGGAAATGGCAAATCACACTAGCAACTTTGCCAAGAAAGCCCCAAATAGGATCATGAAGACTGACATGACTGAAAAACTGAATAACAAAAAGGTAGCAACTAGAAAATGCCAGAAAAACCTAGATTCAAATTCTACCTCTTATGTTTATTGCCATTGTAACCTTAATCACTCCATGCCTCAGTTTCCTTAACTCTAAAATAAGGGGATTGGACTAGATGGCTTCTGCCATCTCTTCTAACTCTAGAATTAGAATCCTAAATCATTTGTAGTCAGATACCATCCCCTGGCTTATGTCTGCCTCTGGACTTTCTTCTAGACTTCTGGCACGCCATACACTGAACATTTGTATTTTGTTTTAGTAGTAGTTTTAGTAGAGTTTTGGCTGCAAAACTCAGGACCAACATCAATAGTAGCCTTGCTGCCCCATCCTGCCAACTTCAGTGCAAAGTTACTGAGAACAGTGTTTTTCCTTTCTTTGCTTTCTCTTTAAAGGGTTTTGCCCTCAGTAGACACCTTCCTTTCCTTTTCCATTGCTTTTGTTGAAAGAAAAACATAGGGTAGAAAAGCATGGCTAAAACCTTCCAAATACACCAGGTTTAGTATTCATGGAAAGGGGAGCTCATATTTCAAAAACTGACTTAAAGAACACCTCCCCCCCCAAAGAAGCTAAGTGGTGCAGTAGATAGAATGCAGTATCTGTGATCAGGAAGATCTGAATTCAAATCTGGCCTCAGGTGATACTACCTATGTGAACCTAGGCAAATTACTTAACTCCTTTTGCCTCAGTTTTCCTATTTGCAAAATGAGCTGGAGAAGGAAACGACAAACCACTCCAGTATCTTCACCAAGAAAAACCCAAATCAGGTCATGAAGAGATGGACATGACTGAACTATCACTACCACATCAACTTCTGTGAAACCTGCCTGATCCTTCCTTCTGAAAGTGATACATAAGCTCTGAACAATTATTCATTCTCCTTATGACATTTGTAAAGATCCTGGTATTGATATGTAATGCCTTAATGTTTGCAAATTCCCAATTCAGAGGTCTGTTCTCTTAATACTTGGTATCCTTGGATAAAAAGCAGTTATACTTTCCACCTCACTACTTTTTCCATGAGTTTTGATATTTCGTGGGTTGGCATAACAAATTAAGTGGAAATTTTGAGGGGAGTTTTGGGGATAGTACACAGATAACAGAAAATTTTCAGTAACTCAGAAATGCACAAAATATGTGATATTGTATAATGTCAACACATTTTATCTTTTAATACCATGATATTTCAGACTTCTTTAATATGAAGGGAGGATCAAAAAATTTTATGTGGATTTTCCAGAATGTGGAGAGCACTGTGCTCCTAATCCCCACGATATGGAAGGAATAATTGTTTTGGAGTTTGGGATCAGGGGGCCTGGCTTCTGTTATTGACCAGTAAAGTGGCCATGAATAAGTTGTTTAATCTCTCTGGGCCTCATTTTCCCCCATGGAAAATTAGGACAATAATAATGGCACTATGAACTCTTCTAGGATGTTGTGAGGAAAGCAGTACTTTGAACTACTTGTGTGACTTTGGGCAAGGAAGTCGCCTAAGGCTCTGAATCTCAATTTCCACATCAGTAAAGGAAGAAGGCCAGACAATATGACCCCTAATGTTCCTTCTACCTTTAAAATCTATCATTTGTGATATTCAAAATGGCATATAAATGTCAATAGTAATAAAATAATGATAATAATAACTAATCATTTTATTATTATTTCTACTCGCTGAAGCCACAAAATTGTGAAGTATTTTAAGGTCAAGGACTGTGTCTTAATCAGGATCCTGCTTCCCCGTAGTGCCCTGATGTTGTAGGTGCTCAATAAATACATGTCAAATGAATAAAGCTGTATAGAAGTAGGTCTCAAATGGCCCAAGTTAATAAATGGTATGATAAACTGCAGGCCAAGGGGTACAATCTATAGAATTGTAACTTTCTAAAGAAGAGAGAAGAGGTTATTCAAGAATAGCTCCAAAGGCCAGCTCTTCTGGGTATGCATTAGGAGGGACATTTCAATGTCACACATGAAAAGCAGAGAAGCATCCAGCTCTCTCCATTGGCCTGGGAATTGAGAGATCTCAGAATGACTATGAGTAGTTACAAAGGCTTATGAGCAGTGGAATTTTGGAGAATTCACTTGGGAAAAACCCAACATCATCATCTCCCACAATCAGAATAAGATTTGTTATGTAAAGATGCTCACAAAAAATTATTTACTCTCCTCACCCCAACATTATACCTCTCATTTAACTTTGGAAGCTTTAGAAAAAGTCATATAAAATAAAATGCAACTTTGAATGCATTTGTTCATTAGAAATTTCAGATCACATTTGAGGAGTCAGTACTAGGTGGCACAGTAGATAAAGTACGAGGATCTTCATGAGTTTCAAATCCAGCCTCAGACACTTATAGCTGTATGACTCTGGGCAAGGCACTTAACTCTAATTGCTTCAGTTTCCTCACCTGTAAAATGAACTGGAGAAAGAAATGGCAAACCTTTCCAGAATACTTTTCAAGAAAACCCCAAATGGGGTCAGAAAGAGTTAGCCACGACTAAAATAACTCAATAACTAAGATATTAAGATCTCTTTCAGCTCAAAATATAGGACTCAAAAATCCTGTGTATAAATAATGTATAACTTGCTCTGGTAGATAGAAAATAAGTAAAAAATATGGCCCTTGTCATTTTGAAGTTTACAATTGTGTTCCCTAACTGTTCCACAAGCTTTTCCTGGATACCTCTTTGGTCTTTCTCTTTTTTGCTCCTGATTTCTAGAAAATCTCTGGGAACTCCTAAAGGAGTCCTTATGTCTCTGGGAACAAGAGAATATATTATATGAAGGATTGTCCCAGGGAGAATTCTGAGACTCAAATGAGATAATTGATAGAAAGCACCTAGCAACCAGTAAAACACTATGTAAATGCCAGTTACTATTTTTATTGCTCTGGTTATTATTGCTGTGCCTATAGCCTCCAGACCCCCACTGAGGTGATGTTGTCTCATTTCCACTCTTGTTGAGCTCAAGCGATGTTTATAGAGCAATGATAGTAAGAAGAAGGGGTGGCTGATAACTTTTAACTACTGGCTCTCTCTGGGGGGGGGGGGGAACTATACAGACACATGCTTTTAAATTTAATCTCCATTATCAATACTTTCTTAAGTTTGGACAACAAAACAATAAATCAAGCCCTGATTTGTAGATTGATAATGACTGTCCCAAGTCAGTCAGGGCTGGTCTGAATCGTTCCATTTTTTTTTTTTTTCATCATTGTAGCTCTGATATGGTGACTTGAAAATAGTAAGCATTTAATTACTGCTTATGGAATTCAAATTAACTTGGGGAGACAGACCATTACTGGATGTCAGAGAAAGGTGAAGAAGGGTGATGGGAAAACAACCTGCTCAAATTTCCTCCCATTTGCTTTGCCCCACACTCAGAAAAATGCCAAATGTCCCCCTTCCTTGATTCTACCTCCTTTCCCTTGAGATCTCCCTCGTTTCCCTTGAGATCTCCCTCGTTTAAATCCAATTTGTTTGCATGCCATGGCGTCATTTTCCAGACATCATGATATTCTTCAAGAATGAAGAACAAGGGGCAGCTAGGTGGCGCAGTGGATAGAGCACCAGCCCTGAAGTCAGGAAGACCTGAGTTCAAATCTGGTCTCAGACACGTAACAGCTGTGTGACCCTGGGCAAGTCACTTAACCCCAATTGCCTCAGTAAAAAAAAAAAAAAAAAAAAAAAAAAGAATGAAGAACAAACCAACCCTTTTCTCATACAAGTCTTGAGGGGGAGGGAGAATTTGATTTTAGAATAAATTATTTTTGTATTCAGATGTAATCATTTTGAGATTTCAAAGAGTGAAACAAACTTTGTAAAAGCTAGGAACATATAGTAACTATTTCTTCTTTTATTCACATGATTAACTTTTATGATACTGTTCACCACCATTTTAATGTTATTATTATTAGTAGTAATATGTAGAATTTCTACATATTACTTTAAAGTTTGTAAAGCGCTTTAAAAAATATTATCTCATTTCATCGTCAGAACAACTCCGAGAGGTAGGTCTACTATAGTTCTCATTTTAAAGATCAAGAAATTGAGGCTCAGAGAGATTAAATAGCTTGTCCAGGGTTACACAAATAGAAAATATTTGAGCCAGTATTTGAACTTAAATTTTCCTGGTTCCAAGTTCATTTCTTTATGGTTGTGATATGCATCGATGGAAGGCAATTCCATATAAAACAAAATTTCATATTCCTGTAATATGGAAGACTAGAAAAGGATCCTTAATCATTTTTAATGAAATTTGAAATGAAAGGGATCTTAGATATCATGAAATCCTACATGTATATGTATGTGCATGTGTGTATATATAAATATATAAATATACATACACACATGTAAAAATGCATATATTTAGGTATAATATGTAGAGGTGTATAGTATATACATATGTATATATTATATGCATATATACACACATACATCTATATAATATTGCACATATATATATATATATATACACATACACACATATGTATGTGTATCCTAAAAAGCAGACATTCTGCTTCTGCTGGAAGACTTTTAATGATAGAGTTCATTTCTCTAGAGGCAGGCCATGCTACTTTTTGGTAATTCTGATTATTTTTCTTATATTGAACTAAAATCTTTTTCTCTGCAACTTCTTCCCTTTGTTCATATTTTTCCACACTAGAGACAAATAAAATCTAATCCCTCCTTTACGAGACAATTCTCCAAATGCCTAAAGACAACTATCAGAATTCCTCTAAGTCTCCTGGCTAAAAATCCCTTATTCCTTGCCAGAGATTTTTTTTCCTTTGAGGACTGCTTTAGTTGCATACCAGAACTTTTGATATCATCATTCTCTTTTATATAATTTGTAGTTGTATCTATGATTGTTTTTTGATCCACTCGGTATTCAGGATGTCATTATTAATTCTCCTTTCAAGTCTATGTCATTTGTTTATGTTGCCTGTATTATCAAATATAACTCTGCTTTTTAACATTTATTTATAATATCTTTGGGCCACACCACAGATAAACCTTAACAATGCATCTGGTTTCAGTTTTAGGAACAGTATTGATAACCTATAGCATATCCCAAGAAGGGCAACCAGAATGGTGATGGAATTGAAGATCATGGCTTAAAAAAATTAGTTGGTATGTCACTTCAATGACTTCCTGCTACATGATGATAGCTCCTTCCTTTTCCAAATGCTTTGTCAATTTATTTGTCAGGAAACAAATTCAGGTTTGCTAGGAAATAACTTACAGAATCAACCTTCTTCCCATTTTCAAATACTATTATAATGTCTACCCATCTACATTTTGGTGACATCTTCCATATTTTCCACAATTTTTTCATAGATAATCTCAGCAATCAGACACATAGTCTTTTTCCCCCAATCTGGAATGTTATTTTTTTTTTGTTTTATTTGTGGGGGAATTGTTCCGGCTATTTGAACATTTTCAGAGTAGCTAGTTTATTTCTTATCATTTCTTCATTGATTTTCATTTTCAATTCCCTCAAACTTTTTTTTGTTCTAAATTGGTCAGTTTCAAGATCATTCATAGGAGAGAAAATAAGCAAAATGAGAGATGAGAGCCATTTTCTCTCTGTTGTCTATTACTATCATTCCATCTGCCATGACCAATCATTCTGCTTCCTCTTTCATCTTTTCACTCCCAGTGTAATAAAAAACCTTTGCTTGTTTCCATCCTTTATACATGCCTTTTTTTTTTTTTTACCACATGCCTTTGTTCAATGAGTTCTCTTCGCATCTACATCTGTATCTTTAGACAGTACCTCACTCACTCCCTCCACATTACACTGGAATCATTTCACAAACTCTTGCACAAGAGGATTATCAGAAATCATCTAGTTCAACCTATACTTGAAAAGAAATGTTCTCTACAATATTCTTAATAACTAGTTATCCTGATATTAGACATTTCCAGTCTACTTTTGGACCACTCCAGTTTTCTTTATATTGTGTTTGAATCTATTTCTTTTCAATTCACTACCTTAAATCTATTATCTAGAGCCAGGTAGAAAAAAATCTAATCCTAACTATGCCCAAATATCTATCAGGCTTAACATACTCTTTACCAATGTCTCTATGGGGTCTGTATTCAAAAGTGATATTTAAAAAAGGAAAAGGACCCACATGTGAAAAATGCTTGTAGCAGTCCTTTTTGTTCTTGTTTGAGGAAGTGGAAACTGAGTGGATGTCCATGATTTGGGGAATGGTCTGATAAATTATGTATATGAATGCCATGGAATACCATTGTTCTGTGAGAAATGATCAGTAGGATGAAAAGACTGGAGAGACTTGCAAGAACTGATGCTAAGTGAAGTGAGTAGAACCAAGAGAACACTGTACATAGTAACAGCAAGATTATGTGATGATCAACTGTGATGGACTTGGTTCTTTTCAACAATGTGGTAATTCAGGCCAGCTTCAATAGACTTGGTATGAAGAGAGTCATCTACATCCAGAAAGAGGACTATAAGAACTAAATGTGGATACAACATAGTATTTTCACCTTTTTTGTTGTTTTTTTCTCATTCCCCCCCCCCCTTTTAATCTTATTTTTCTTGTGTAGCAAGATAAAAGTGGAAATAAGTTTGGAAGAACTGTACAAATTTAACCTATGTTGGATTACTTGCTGTTTAGGGCAGGGGAGTGGGGGGAAGTGAGAAAGAAAAATTTGGAGCACAAGGTTTTGCAAGGGTGAATGCTGAAAACTATTTTTTTTGTATTTTGTATTTGTACATGTATTTTGAAAATTAAAAGCTATTATTAAATTTTTTTGAATTAATTTAATTTTTTTTAAAAAGGAAAAGTCTAATCATAATCTCTCCTCCATGATAGCCCTTGGGTTCATGAAGAATTGGGCATGACTGAACAACAACAATAAGCATCCTCCAATTCTTTGACCAATTTTTCTATGCCATAGTTTCCAGGTTATTTAACAGATTGGTTATCTTACTCAGGACACTCTTCAGATTGTAAATGGCCCTTCCTAAAACCAGAAACAAGTACATTTCAAGTGTGATCCTATCAGGGCAGAATACATTAGTTCAATCCACTTTCTTTATATTTTGTTTTTAAAAATCACTAAGTTTCTATTTTGTTCCACTTCACATTTCCCACCCACTGAAAAGGGAAGAAGGGAGGAAGGAGAGAAAGAAAGAGAGAGAAAGAAAGGGAAAAAAGAAGGAAGGAAATCAAGGAAGGAAAAAGGGAAGAAAAGAAATAAGGAGGAAGGAATTTAGGAAGGGAGGAAGGAATACAGAATGCATGTATCATGTAAACATAGTCAAGTAAAACTTTTCTACACTGGTCACATCCAAAAAATGCCTTTATTCTTCTGCATATTAATCCATTCTCTGTCTCTGTCTCTGTCTGTCTCTGTCTGTCTGTCTGTCTGTCTGTCTGTCTCTCTCTCTCTCTCTCTCTCCCCGTGGACAGCATCATTCTTCATTAGTCCTTTGAAATTATGGTTAGTCATTTATCTGATTAAACTAAATCAACTAAGTCTTTTAAAATTGTTTTTATAATCTGTTACAGTAAAAGTTGTTCTGATTCTGTTCACTCAACTCTACATCACTTCAGAAAATTTTTTATGATATATATATATGTATGTATGTATCTTGTTGCAATATAAGATCTATCAGTATCATTAAAAATTGGTTCTCAGAAGCATCCTGCCTTTCTTGAGCCATCTTTCTATGCAGAAGTGTAGAGTGTGGAAAATTATTCATTCTCTTAACACTTTGAAATGTTCATTTTGTTCCCTAAGTCCCCCCCAATGCATTCTTATATAAACTGTTCTAGTAATATCCCCCCAAAATTTTTTGCTTTTTTTCAAACTTTTTGGAGATGAATTTATACTATGGGATTTTTCATGCAATACTCAAAACTGCAAAAATTTGTTTAATCAAAGGTTCATATAACTCTGAAAAATTCTTTAAATAATGTGATGCTAAGGGGCAGCTAGGTGGTGCAATGGATAGAGCACCAACCCTGAAGTCAGGAGGACCTGAGTTCAAATCTGACCTCAGACACTTAACACTTCCTAGCTGTGTGACCCTGGGCAAGTCACTTAACCCCCAACTGCCTCAGCAAAAAACAAATAAATAAATAAATAATGTGATGTTTGAGACAGTCCATATAATTACTATTATGAGTAGATGTCCATATTTTCCGCTGGTTTTAAACCATTATGTAATTGGCAATAAGCATATTATGATGTGGAATTAATTCTTCATTATAGAGCCCCTCTGGTATTTGTACAATGTATCTATACGGATAAAAAAGGTCCAGCAATGCATTTGTTATTATGCATGATAAATTTAAATGATACCATGACAACAGAATTTTATATACTATAAAATAAAATCCTACCTGCCCATCAGACATGTATGCAATATATGCTTAAACAAAAGAAATTTTCATATGAAGCTCAATGAAAATAGAGTAAGCTCCTTATTGTTCCAGAACTTATCATATGTAGCCAAAAATCAGATTCAAACTGATGTCAGCATGAAAGATTTCAACCATTAAACCAATTTGTTTGAGGTCATTATTTATTGTTAATATATACAATTGAGCATCTGGTAATCTCCAGTTTAACAGAGGTCAGCCAATGTATAAAAATAAAAACCAAGGATAGAGTTTTTAGATTTATAGTCCCCCTCTGACTATTATTGAGTGAATTAGGAAGAATCCTGGGTAGTGTAGTTATTCCAAACAGTATGTCTTATGGACTTGCATAGAAAAAAGTTAGATAAATAAGCCTTCTAAATATGGAAAAACTATTGGCCAGAATAGTCCACAAAGTGTTCATTTTGGATAATAATTGAAAGCCTTTAGCAAATGAAAGTATTAGAAGAATGTGATTGATTGGGATGAACAATAACACTTGTGATTTTCAAACATACTTGTGAAAAGCAAATCATTTTCATTTCCTGAAAGCAATATTCATGACATGAATATAAAAGTCTTTACTTAAACAAATAAGTATTTGGGGGAATAGAGGCATATGCATAAATATAATTTTTAAGTTTGCTAACTATTCTTTTTTGTTGTCAGAAATGGCACTGAAGTTTTTGACATCAACCAATGCTGATTTTGTTATTGAGTCATTTTAATCCTGTTCGACTCTTTGTGACCTTATTCGGGATATTCTTGGCAAAAATATTAGAATGATTTGCCATTTCCTTCTCCAGTTCATCCAGATGAGGAAACTGAGGCAAACAGAAATGACTTGGCCAGAGTCATACAGCTAGTAAATGTCTAAGGCCGAATTTGAATTTGAGCATTCCTAATTCTAGGCCCAGTATTTTTATCCACTGTGCCAGCTATGTGCTCTCACATCAACCAATACAAAAAAAAAATTAACAATAAAGGGTAATAATAAGAGCTAGAGCTTTTGTATGGCATTTTTAAGATTTGCAAAGCACTTTACAAAAGTGGCATTCTTTAATTCTCATAAAATCCCTAGGTAGGAGATGCCATTATAATTTCCATTTTGCAGATGATGCTACTGGGACAGAGGCTAAATAACTTGTCCAGATTTACACATATAGGAAAGACATGAGGTTGGGTTTTGAACTCAGGTTGCCCTGATTGTAGGCTCTGTGTAAGCTCTTTTTTCACCAAGCTACCTCGATGCCCATCATGCCATAGTTGGGACTTAAAAAATTAAAAATGAATCTAAGACACATGAAATAATCTTTCAACTGTTTTCTTCATCAATGGAGAAAAAAATTAATGAAATATAAGTTTAAGTATACCTGGATGAACTTAGGTTGGATAAGGACAAACTTTCTGACTTGGGAGATATTTTCAAATGCTATTTGTTCACAATGACTTAGGAGAAGTCTAAGTAACAAATACCCTCTTCCTGCCCAATAAATCTATGATATTTGTATCATAAATCTGCAGTTAATTATGTAACTGGCTTAATATTCTTGTTTGGTCCCACTTTGTAAGTAATGTGATGACTGACTTCTTAGAATCACAGAATGTTTGGCTAAAATGAAGCTAAAATGATTTATGTGACAGAAAAGAAACCTGAGTCTCAGAGTGATGAAGTTACTTGCCTAAGATAATGCTGGCATCACATTCAGCTAGTTGCAAAATTATAACTCAATTCTACATAATCACACTCCAAATTGAGAGTTCTTTCCACATAGTCCCCTTTCAAATCATTGAAAAAAAAAACACCATTCTGATTTCACCTAATTTCACATTCCCAAAATATGCCACTTTCCCTAAAGGATCACCCAACCCTAAAATAAAAGGATTAAGAAGAGGTAACAAAAGCACAACTATGACAAAGCCCCAAGGCAACAGGAAAACACAAATTTTCAATGCAGAAAATTATCATCCAGAAATGCAGCGTTAAGAATGACACCTGGTTCTTGTAACTGAAGCAAAAGAAATAAAAATAGAATACTTTATGCGGATGAAGGAATAGCCTTGGAGCTTAATTCCTGGGGTTTTGAAAACCTATGTTATAATTTCAAAAGTATCAGAGTAGGTAAAATGCTGGGCCCAATGCAAACCCACAGGCTTTTCATTTTAGCCTGGAGATTCAGCATTCACTCATTACATGGCAGAATGAAAACTTTTTTTCCTGCAGTAAATTCCTTTGTTGCCTACATAAAAATGAATCAACAAAACTCGCCTCAAAAACCAGTGAATTGAAAGAGTAGTCCCTAGAGAAAGTAATTAAGCTATCTTTTGAAACAGGTAATTAAGCTTTCCATTAAAACTCACCAGACAGACATACATAATTTACAGGATGGAAAGCTATTCTAGTCTCTTGGGTAAACAATTAACACAGTCTTATGTTTATTACAGAGACTACAGGAATGGCCAGTGTAGTGAATAATTATATAATTAGAATACATATTATCTCTAGTAGAATAGTCTACAACTATTGATAGGGATTTTGCTTGCAGGTCCTGGGAATGGTTCATTGCACACTAAAAATAAAGCATCTAAAAAGTATGTATAATAGTAGACACTGACTTTTATTATTGATGCAATTTTCTCTTCCATTTTTTAAACTGTGGCTATTTAAGCCCAGTAACCACAAAACAAAACTTTATGATGTTCTTTTGGTTTGTTATTTTAAAAAATTCAGAAAACTGAAGCTTCTCCCAAAAATAGTTTTTCCACTCTGATGATTTCTCCTATCACTGTAGTCTGACTTCTAAGCTTCCCTCAGATCTCTTCATCTGCCTTCAGATGTGTCTTGTCCATACTTCAAATTCCAGTGTCTAACTTCTGTCTTCATGCACCTTGACAACTTGTGAGGCAGAAAGCAAGGAAATTCCCCAGGCTCTCTCTCTTCATTTCCCATGGACAGTCAATTAGTTACTTTCCTTTTGTATAAAAAAGACAGAGAGAAAGGGAGAGAAGGAGGAAGAGAGAGAGAGAGAGAGAGAGAGAGAGAGAGAGAGAGAGAGAGAGA